>PISX010008223.1:0-83502 GCA_004024625.1 Mellivora capensis | reverse complement strand
AAAAAAGAAAAAACCCTATAATCTGGTTAATCACACCAGTAGGGGATCTGGCCCAGGTGAGAAGGGTGGGGCTGGGTTGGGAGGTCCACACCCACAGCTGGGCCCACAGGTGTAGCTGTGCCCGTCTCTCGGGACCCCCGCCTACTCCCCTGGACTCCATTCAGCAGCCAACAGTGTGCAAAGCTGGGGTTTCCCCACCAGCCTCTACAGAGGTTTTAAGACAGAAGCTAGGACTGACTGGGTTCACTGGTGTCCCTGGGAGGGTCCCTGGCCCTCTCCATGTCTCGGTTTCCCTCTCTGATAATGGGAGTTGGGCTGGGGGCGGGGGGGGGGGCGTCTCTGAGCATCTGGTCAGCCTAGCTCGTCTCCGAGTGCTAGCATAGTGGGCCCACCCCCACCCCGCCCATGGCTTCTGTAAGGCCTTCTTTTGGGCTTTGGAGAAGGAGGGTGGATCAAGGGAACAGGGCCCCAGGGGAAGGGGAGGGGGTGGGTGTCCTCAGAACCTCATCTGGAACCTGGCCACCCCAGTCCAGAGTCAGACAGCCTTTAGTCCCAGGCTGCACACCTGGAGTGGGGCTGAGGAAAGGGAGCCGCTCTTTTGGGCTCACTGGCTGGGCCATGGCCTCTAACCTCACCTGAGACCGGGCACAGGGGCTCCCACGGAAGTAAGGCACTGCCAACACCCAGCCTGCCTTCCCCCATCAGTCCATGTCCCTCAGGGCGGCAGTGGCCAGAGAGCTGGGGTCACCCCTCTCCTAACTCACACAGAAGTGGCCCTGCCCCCAGCCGGGAGCCCTCTGGAGCAGGACATTTATATTGCAAGGGTAGTCCTCCCAGCAGCTCGAGGAGAAGGCACTGTTTTACAGATGGTGAAACAGAGCCCAGGAAGGTTTAAAAGATTTGTCCACTGCCACACAGGGGACAGTTGGCAAGGTAGGGATGTAGCCCTGGTCTGGCACGGGTGGTTGAAGAGGGGAGCGGAGTGCACAGGAGGCCAAGAATCAGACTCCCCATGTGTAAGACACCAAGGCTCTCAGCCATACACTCATTCAGAGACAAAAGCAGCCCACGCTCAGGGCACACAGGTGGGGGCACAGGTCCCCTACACACGCAGATCGCTCAGGCGCAGATGTGGACATAGGGACACTCACACATTCAAACTCGCACACACTCTTTCACAGAATCACGGATCCGTGGGTTTTCACCCAGACATTCTTCTAGTGGCCCACGGGGCGTAGTCTGCCGTAGTCCGTGTGGCGGCCTGCAGAGACACGCGTTCCAGACAGCGCGCGGGCAGGCCACACTCGTGCTTAGGGCACCAGCGAAGTGGGAGCTGCCCATAAAGTGAGCGAAAAGATCCGTGTTGATGGGTGTATCAGTTCTGATGAGTGTGTCCAGAATTTTGCAATCAGAGAAGTCATACAAAAGAGATTTTCATTTCTAAGACAAAGTTAATATAAAGCTGGGGGTGGGACTCATCATCTCTTTACCCAGGTTTTGGGGCTCCAAGGGACTTGCTCAGATTCACAGTCCCAAGAGATCTTCTGGGCTCACGTGTTACCCGGCCCTGGACTGTGTATGTATGTGTGTGTTTGTGAGTGTGTGTGTGCATGCACACTGGTGTACCCGCTTGGTGGCTCCCGGATCCTTGGGATGTGAGAGAGGGTAGAAGTTCCAGAGACTCCGGATGTTTGTTCTCTGGCTTCCTGGGCCCTCCAAAGGCAAATAACTTTGGATGCCAGACTGCCCGCCCCGGGCAGGGCGGGTGGGGTGTTGGGTTGTGTAAAGGGCTGGCTGCTCCCTCTGGAGCCCCACTGACAGGGGCCTCACAAGATTTTGCAGAGTGACTGAGACCTGTGGCCTGTGGCCAGCTTTCCATAAGCTTGTAGGCCCCCATCACTTCCCCTGTCTGGGGCTCAGGTTCCCCATCCAAGAAATGGAGGCCGGGAGGAGATGAGATTAGACTGGCCTCCCCATGGAGACTGAAATTGAGAAAGAGACCTCCCAAGCTTAAGGTGCAGAAGAGAAACAAAAGTGGGATACAGGAGATGGAGGGGGCCAGTAGGGTCCAGGCTTCAGGGCAGGGTGCGGGGTCCCAGAGCCTGCCGTGTTTCTCACCCACCACCCCTTCCCTGGAGAAGCCCTCTACCTCAGAGCCTGGATCTGCTGGGACCCAGCCCTTGTGGAGCTGCTGAGGGGAGCAGGGCAGGGTGGGGATGAGAGTAGTGAGTGCTAGAGGACAGGCCCAGGCAGAGGAGCTGAGCAGACCAGGGCAGGACCTAGAAGGACAAGAGGGGGAGGAGAGGCCTGGAGGTGGAGGAACATAAGGGTGGAGAGAGTAAGGCTGGGAGAGATGGGTAGAAGCTAGAACATGAGAGCTGGTAGGAATAGGCAGTGGCCCGTTGTGAGATGCCGAGCCCCTGACAGAGAGCTCCCAACAGGCCTGGGAGCTCAGAGCCTACTGTGCCCAGAAGCAATGGCAGTCTTATTCAAAGAAGGATTACAGTTTTAACAAAGCACTGCAGGTTAAGGTTGGGGTAGCTCAGAGAGGCCCCACAGAGTAGATGGGAGCCCAGAGGCAGGGGCATGCCTGAGATGAAACCAGCCCAGAAGATTCCTCACTCCAACCCCCATAAAGGAGGACTATTTTGGGGAACAATGAAAGTGCTCACACATTCCTACAGGGGCAGGGAGAAGGAAGGGGCGTGGCCAGGAGCCAGTGCAGAAGGAAAGGACCCTAGTTTTCCCTCCATCTCTGACTTTGTCTTCAGGGTCTCCCCCTCGGTGGCTGGGGAGGCTTTATAACGCTTGGCTAGCCCAGCCTCCCTCTCCCCAGGGTCCCCCCCTCATCTTGTGTCTATCCCTTTGCCTCTGAACTTGTCTCTGTCCCAGTCTCTTTCTCATACTCCCATGTGCCCCCCCCCCCCCGCCTTGGGATCTGGGGAACAGCTGGGAAGAGCCAGGCCCTGAAGACTGAGCCAAATAGTCATGGGACCAGCAGTGAGACTGTGGGAGAAACACATACCAGAGAACAGACAGTAAGAGGGACAAACACAGAGAGCCTGGGGAGGCTGAGAGGCAGGGAAAGAGCTTAGGACAGAGTCAGGGAGAGCCCCAAGGCAGGCCTCGATGACTGTGGCAGCTGCTCTGTGCTCTCTGATTTGTCCCAGGTGGGGATGCTCTACCAGGCTCACCCTCCCTCCATCCCAACCAGCACCCCCCAGCTCAGCCCTTCTTCCCTGCCCTCTGGAGGCCCACACTAACCCTAGGCCAGGCTGGTGCCATCCAGTATTCACCTCCCACTCTGGGCATGGTGTCTGGCACAGAAAGAGAGACGAGAAGCCTTGCCCCTGGCCTAGAGGAAGACACCCAGCCCCACCCCACACCTGAGAGGGGCTCAGCCCATCTCCTGGCCAAAACAGGGAATGGGAGGGACTCCAAAAATAAACAGTGCTCAGAAGGGAGGGAGCCTAGTGTGTCTTAAAGGGTCCTGAGCTGGACCATGGGCCTCTTGACTCCAGGTGAGGCCCTGGGCAAGTCCTTTCCTACCTCTCCTGGCCTTAAGCTATACCCATCAAGCTGGGGATTAGGCTCCATGAGACCCAGGGCCCTCTAGACACTGGTCCTGCAGGAATTCTCAGGAGGCTTGGGAGGAAGACGGATGACCCATCCAGGAAGGCTTCCTGGAAGAGGTGATGTCAGTTATGAAAGAAGCTGATAGTGATAGTGCTCCTCTCAGGGAAGAGCCCTTCCATCCTGACATGTTGTCCCCGCCCCTTCTGTTCTGGGAGATGATCCTAAAGCACTGAAGATCCTTCCAAAAGCTCTCAGCAGAAGGCACCCTCATTCCTCAGGCTCCTTCTCTAAGACAGTCACTGTGAGAGACCTGGAAAACGTTGAGAGCTCTCAGCTATCTCTGTGGCTTGGGAACCTCCAGAGGTTATGGGGTCCACCCATCTCCTTGGTGATGGAATGTACCCCTCACAGCCCAAAGGCTCTGGGGACTAAGAAGTCCAACTGATTATTTTATAGCTCAGCAAATATTTGTGACACCTGTGATGGGCTGGATGAAGCTGGGGACCTGGGGAGGAACAGGACACAACCCCTGGCCTCTAAAAACTCCCAGTCCGTTGGGAGAACCAGATGGGAACTAGTGGCAATGTATCTGGCATGCCATGCCCTGGTTGGGGGGAGCACAGGACAGTGGGTGTCAGGGTCAGATCTGCCTGGGAAAGTTCATGGAGGGAGACCCAGAGAAGAGAGGTTGGTCACTCATTCATTTGTTCATTGGTTTGTTTGTTTGTGTATCCAGCCATTCCTTTGGTCATTATTTCCTGAAAGAGACTTTTCTTGACATTGGCCCAAATGGGTCACACCTCTCCATCCTCTTCTGCTCAGGCCACTATGTCTGCCTTTCAGAGACTCCTGGATGGGCTTTTTCCAGCTCTGAACCCATCATGAAGACCATGTGAGGGGCAAGGCTGAGGAAGGTTTGAAGACATTTAGGGTCAAGGAACCCAGAGCTGGAGGCCAAGTTCACCAAGGCCTTACCTCATTGCCCCCATTCTTCCTATCACATCCTTGGGGATAGGGAGCTCACCCCTTCCTCCTTCCCAGACTTCTGTCTTATGGCATGACTGACTCTCAGCGAGTTACATCTGCTTCCTTGTGATGACCTCGCTGTGCCCTGAGTCGAGAATGGAGAGGCACTAGGTGATCAGAATCACTGGGACAGCCCTGATGAGGGAGACGCTGGTGATGGGCTCTGGAAGAAGGCTGTGGCATCTAGGAGAATGTGGGTCATGAGGATGGAGGTCACTACTTACCTTGTCCTGTGCATTAGGCAGTTGAAGGTGGGGAAGCCAGGAGCCTGTCCTGGCCCCCTTGGTCTGATGTCCGCCTCCCAGGGCAGTCTTGCCCTCCACACATTCAGCTCTTGCCTCCCTCCCTTTGCCCACTCTGGCTGTCCCTTTATCCCCTCTGTTCCTGACCCCAGACCCTGTGCTAGGGATTGAGAGGTTCCAGGGAGTCAGGAGCACAGAAAGCTAATTGTTCACACAAGCCTACCTTCTCTCCCCAAATCTGTCCTTCCTCTCATCCTTCATCCATCCCCAAACCTAGCCCCTGAGGGATCCAGGGGGGCCTGGAACAATTAGAGGGCGTGTTGGAGGAGGCAGGATCTGGAGTAGAAGCTGAGTCTGACTTAGAAAGGGTGAGGGGCCCAGGGAGGATCTGGTTGGCCATACTGGAGGGGAAGAGCCCACAATGCGGGGGGGCCAAGCCCATCCGGGAAGTGGGGCACCCACGGGGCGGGCGCCAGGACTGGGCTCAGGTGTATTCTACAGTGCACGTGTCTCCAGTGTGGCTCAGAGGCTGGAGACGCGGCCCTGTTGGAGTAACAACTGAAGCCGGAGTCTGCGAAAGGCGGGAGGAGGAGGAGGAAGGGTGGGGGGATGGGGAGGGCAAATAATAGCAGGAGGAGAGAGGACGGAGACCAGAGGGGCGCAAGGCGGAGGACAGCGACGGGCAGGACTTTCCTTGAGGACTGGGCTCCTGAGCTCCAGGTGGCCCTTGTCTATGTCACCTCTCTGTCCCACCTCACTCTCTCCTTCCAGCAGCCCCGCTTCTCCCCTCCTTCAGGACCCTCCGCGAGGAGTCCCTCTCACTAGGCGGAAGCTGCGGGAGCCCCTCAGGCTGCCCTGGGAGGACTGGGCGGGTCTCACCTGAACAAGGCCCCGCCCCTTCCTCTCCCCACCTATCAAACGGGAGGATCAAAGTAGGCACCTCCCATAATATTGTCCCAAGGTAGTAAGGTGACATACGGTAACTACACTTACGAGATGAGCATTTTGTAAGGTATATAATTGCCGAATCGCAGTGTTGTAACCTGAAACTAATGTAATAGTGTATGTCGACTATTCAGCAGTAACGCAAAACAAAACAATGGTCCTAGGGTTCGCAGGAGGATTGGAGGCGGTGTCTGCCCCTGGGTCTCAGAGTGTGGGCCCTGGGCCAGCAACAGTAGCAGCAGCTCTGAACCTGTTGGAAATGGCAATTCTTGGCCTCATCCCAGATCTACTGTACCAGAAACTTGGGGGTGAGGCTAGCAAACTGTATGGTAGCCAACCCTCCAGGGGATGCTGGTGGGCACAGATGGTTGAGAGCCCCTGGTGCCCAACCCCCCCCCCCCCACGGTAGGTGTTGGAGAACACTTCCCCCAAGCCTGACAACCCACTCGAGCCAGGCTCTGACGTTTGCGTTAGTGCACCTGCGGCCTGGGTCTCCATCCTGCCTGTTCCTTCAGATCAAGTCTCCCAGGGATCACCACACCTCTATTCTCTTGCTGCTGGTCCAGCTCAGCCTTGTTGAGGGGGAGGTCTGGGAGTGCAAGATCTAGAGCTCACAGGTTGCTCTTCTCAGAGTATCTAAGGCGTGAATGTCTTTTAGAGCCATCCTCTGAAGGATGCCCATGCTTCAGAGAAGGGATACCAAGGCCCACAGCTCCTTGAACAGGTGACAGGCATGGGTGGGAGTGAGGGAGGGAGGAGGGCCTGCCTCTTGTTCTTCTTTGTTGATTCTTGACTCTCTACAGGGCTGGCCATGCTGTGAGGACTGTGCAAAGTCACAGAGGAAGGTTGGAGTATGGGAGTTCAGGCCAGGGTCTGAGACCCCACCAAAACGGGGGCTTCCATGCTCTGAGCCCTCAGGAGGCTTCTTTTAGGGGAGTTCTATTAGTCACCCTGACACAGCAGCTCAGCCTGTTAGTCCTGGGCACAGAAATGGATAAGTTCTCCTTTGCCCTAGAAGGGCCCCCATTCTCCAGGAAGATAAGAGACTATATATTGATCACCAAAACAGGGGGCGGGAAGCAAAAGAGTGTAGATGGCATCTGCCCTGGCACCCCCAATTTCTCCCAACATGGCTGTCCTCCTGGGTTTCCCCCATTCTGTGGGTACCCATCTTGGGTCAGGTGCCTTCCCCCCAAGTTCTCAAGGGGATTGTCTGGAGGTTTGGAGGAGGAGTGGACAGGAGAGATAGGAGTGGGTGGGGGCTGGAGTGTGCAGGAGAGAAATGGGAGAGAAGCCAGTGAGAGGAGAGAGGATTTGGGGGTGGGAAATGACTTTGAAACTCATGGAGACATGACAGGAGAGCAGCCTGTGACAGAGATGGGAGGCATGGAGAGAAGAGAGATCCACTTAGAGAGGTTGGAAGAGACAGGGCCTGAGAGAGACACATAGCCCAGAGGGAAGGGAAGAGGCAGAGAGGGGCTCCAACACCCTGAAGATCTTGAAGGATGCCCATGCTTCAGAGAAGGGGATACCAAGGCCCACAGAGAGACCCCCAGGCCACACAGGAGACCTAGCACAAGTAGAGCTGGATAACTCAGTCTGTATGGCCAGTCCCTGTAATACAGCTTGAGTCTTAGGAGGGACTTGACCATTGGGTTTGATGTTATTACCTTCTTCTAGGCCACCAAGAGGCACGGTGAGGCTTCCTTCCAGAAAGGGAGGGGTGGGCTCTAGGTCCCAGGCAGTGGGGAGAGCAATAGGAGGGTTTAAAGAGGTGGGAGAAGACACAGAGACTCATGAAGATAAGATAGGAGGGCAGCTTGGGACAGTGACCCTGACCTTCAAGATGGTCCCTGCATTAGTCCCTGCACAGGAAGCAGCAGAAGAACTAAGGCCAAGGTCTCTGGCTTCATATGATCCAAGGCATTAGGAAGGAGTTAGAAGTAATTTCGTCTAGACCCTCCCCTCCTACCTCAACAAGTGCAGAAATGCTGATCTAGCCACAGGACTGGCCCCAGAGAAGCCCTGACTCCTAACAGACTCCCCTTTCTTGGTACCTGGAGTGAAAGCCCAGTGTTGAGGGGCAGGGGGGCGGCAGTGTCTTCAGTGCTGCCTGGCCCTCTCTGCAACCACAGAGCTGTGGGTAGGGAGCCAACGAAAGCAGGAAGTCACCAGCCAGCTAGCCATTCTCACTGAATTCAACCACAAAATTCTACAACTATCTGTTGCCTAGCTGGAAGGACCCATTTTTACTAATGAGCAAACTGAGACCCAGAAGAGGAAAGGGGCCTGCTAAGGTCACAGTTTCTGTCATCAGTCTGGGACAGTCCTGGAAATTGCCGCTCTTTTCTTTCTTTCTTTTTTTTTTTCTTTCTTTTTTTTAATTTAATTTTTATTTTTTTAATATATTTTTTAAGATTTTATTTATTTATTAGACAAAGATCACAAGTAGGCTGAGAGGCAGGCAGAGAGAAAGAGGAGGAAGCAGGCACCCCACTGAGCAGAGAGCCAGATGAGGGGCTTGATCCCAGGACGCTGAGATCATGACCTGAGCTGAAGGCAGAGGCTTAACCCACTGAGCCACGCAGGCGCCCCTTGCTGCTCTTTTCTACACACCACACATTCTCCCCTGGGGTCTGGGAAATTGCCTGGTGGTTATGTTGATATTTATACTGAGGTTTGTTCCCAAAAAACTGAGAGGGCAGGAAATGTGACCTCCTTCACCCCACTCTGAGCATGGGCCGCTGCGCGCGCGTGCGTGTGTGTGTGCACGCGTGTGCACTCATGTCTAAGTATTATTTGCGTGTGTGCGTTGTACATAGGGTTGTGTTTCTATCTGTGTGCGGCCACGTTTGTGTGAGGGTGTGGCATGTATGTTGGACAGAGGCATGCGCGTTCTCAGCTGCTCCCACTGATTTTCCTGGGCTTTGGGATCAGAGCTGTTTCCTTTCCTGAGCTGATGCAGTGGAGGTGAAGTTGCTTTGAGATCTGGGGAAGATTCAGGGCTTGAAGGCCCCTGAGAGCCAGGTATGAGAATGGTCTTCCCAGTGGCTGTTCCTGCACCCCAAACCCCTACTCCTGGGGCAGGCGGGGTAGGGCCAGGCCAGGAGGAAGATGGACAGAAGGATGCCGGGCAGGGAGCCGCAGGCTTCATCGGCCATGTCTGCTCCTAGCTAGCTCTGGCCAAGGCTGTGAAGCCCCTTTCTGTCACTGCCTGAACTCTCCTCAAGTTCCCTTTCCTGTCCCTCTGTCCCTACCTTTATCCTGCCCTTAGTCTGAAAAGTCACAGAAAGCTGACCAATCTGAAGAAAGGCCAGACAGGCACCCACGAATTCCAGTAAAGGACAGGCCAGGGCAGCCCCCAATCCAAGTAAAGGGCAGGTAGAGGAGCCCACCAATTGGAACAAAGGACAGACTCTCTCCTCTCTAAGGCCCTGGGGAGGGAGCTGGAGGCCCGATGCTGGTGCCCGAGCTGCCGAGCTGGGGGCAGAACCCGGGCTGGAGAGGCGGAGACCTGGCCAGCTCTGCCTGACTCCTTGGCTGACCATAAATGGGACATTGCTTCTCTTTGAATCTCGGTCTCCTCATCTGTCAAATGAGGAGACTAAGCTGTCCCAAGCCTCCTCACCCCCCACCCCCCCGGCCCCGCACCAGAGCTCACTCCATCACCTTGGCTGCTCTTCTCTCCAACTTCCACAGTGTACACACATCAGACTCCACCAGAGGCCAAGAGCCCCAGGGCTCTGTTTGTCTACCCCCCAGCCCCGCCTCCAGGCAGGAACAGGCCGAAACCAGCACCACCTTCTGAGGAGGCCCTGACCTGGGAGCCGCAGCCTGAGGACCCTGGGTTGGCAGACTTAATTTTGGGATTATTTGGGACATGAGTTCTTTCTCCTCCCTTTTAGTCTGCAGAATTGACCTCAAAAGGCCACAGTAGCCTACCTGTATGTTGTCTACACAGCTGTACCCCTGTCCCCACCTTCGTCCTGCCCTTAAGTCTGAAAAGTCACAGAGGGGCACCTGGGTGGCTCAGTCTTTTAGCGTCTGCCTTTGGCTCAGGTCGTGATCCTGGGGTCCTGGGATCAAGCCCTGCGTAGGGCTTTCTGCTCAATGGAGGCCTGCTTCTCTTTCTCCCACTCCCCCTGCTTGTGTTCCCAGTTGGTTAAGCAACTGCCTTCGGCTCAAGTCATGATCCCAGAGTCTCAGGATCGAGTCCCACATCGGGCTCCCAGCTCCAAGGGGAGTCTGCTTCTTCCTCTGACTTCCCCTCTCATGCTCTCTCTCACTGTCTCTCTCTCAAATAAATAAAATCTTAAAAAAAAAAAAAAAAGAAGGAGAAGTGAAGGTCTGTGGCTGTGTGGCCTGGTGTAGGGTGCTGAGCACGTGTAAAGTGTGATCAGGAATGCCTAAGGGTTAAAGGACAATTAATCCAGTGGGAGGGATTCTAATGTTTGGAACCAGCAGTTTCTGATGTCCAAGGGCAGAGATCTATTTCCGTGACCAAAATGTGTCTTCATCCTTGAGCCTCAGGAAGGGCTGCTGGGAGCCTGGGGTGTGGGGAGAACAGTGGGAAGTGAGCATTCGGTGAGAAAGTCCACTGCAGCTGCCCACTCCTGGGAACCCAGGACTCAGTGGCAATGGGGATGAGGGGAAGACTGAAGCCAAGAAGACACATGGCCGAATGCTGTAGCTGAAGCCTGGACTCCAGGCTTCTCCTGGACCCCAGCACAGGACTCCTCTCAGTGGCCTCTGAAAAATGGGCCCTGAGTCAATTCTTGCCCATCCTTAGGGACAGGCAGCTCACCTCCTCCCTCTCTCCTGGTGGCCTCTTTCTATGTGGTGTGGCTCTGCCTAAAAAAAGGTCCTTCATCCCACTGGGCTGAGGCCAGCCTCCTTCAGACCTGTGGGTCTCCAGCCTGTCCCTGGGGCCATAGAGTCCTGTCCTCCTGCTCGGGAGAGCCCGAGAGATTGGAGTCAAAGACAGAGACCCATGGGTCTGCTTTGCAGTAGGCTGGGCACCCCCAGGTCCTCCAGTCTCAGCCACATGCAGGCCTTGGTTTCTGGTTCCCTCCTTACATGGGTCACCTGTGAATGAGTCTCATCTTGTCCTTACTTGAGATGAAGTGCACTGGAGATGATCTAATCCACCTGCAGAAGTGGGGGAATGGTCATCTTCCCTATTCAGGTTAACAGATCTTTATTAATATGGCCTGCAGTTCCAGCATTTTAATTATTACCGGCCACACATACACCACGGGTTCATGCAGAGCTTGTGGTTCACTAAGACCCTCAACCTCGTAACATTTTTATATGAATGGGGGCCAAGCCATGTCTCCTTCCTCCTATGGTTAATCATTTTGTTTTTTGAACACAGACCCGGCCATCCACAGAAAAGAACTTCAAGGGCTAGCGGGGAGGGCATGGCTGAGTGGATGGTATGAGTCATGAGCCTGCCTTGGCCCTGGATCCCCTGTTCCATTACCTTTCTTTTTGATCCCTGCGGCTCAGCCAAGTTAATAGAGTAAGAAGCATGGACCTTTTTTGTCTTTGTTCCGGCTCTCCAAGGACAGGACTGTTCCTGGGATGGGAAGGCTGTGAGGCTGTCAAGGCTGGCTTCTCCTTCCTCCTCTATCCTGCCAGGGGCTGGCCCAACTGTGTTTCTCCCACCTGTGGGCTCATTGCTTGGACTGTTGCTACTCCCAACCCAGGATTCAGATTGGGGGGTTTTTGGTTTGCTTATTTTGCTTTGTTTTAATATGGAAGGTTATGCTTTCCTTACTATGCTAGAATTGTCCTTGGCTAAAGGACAAGAGGCCTGGGGGTGAATCTAGACTTGAAATTTTAATGTACTGTGAGTACTTTGCTAAGCCCCTGACCCTTCTCTGAGCCCCTTTTCCCTGTTACTAAGAAGAGTGGACCTGGATGCACTAGGACCTTAAGACTTGTTGGATTCTGAACTTTTAAGATCCTGGGATTCAAGTGTCTGAGAGCCTTGGGCTCTGGTTTAAGCGGGGAGTTTGTGCTCCTAGCTGTCTGGGCCATTGGTGCTGCCTTGGCCTGCCTGAAAAAAGCCCTCACTGCCCTTTCCTCTCTTCCAGGATGCTTTGCTGAGCCTGGGCTCCGTCATCCACATAGCAGGCTTCCGGCGGGCTGTCAAGGAGGCCCTCTCGGCTGTGCTCCCCAAAGTGGTAGGTGCCTTGGCCCACATTTCCCCCCAGCCCCCAAACCTTTGGCCAGCTCCTTGCTGTACCTCACATAAATCTGAGAAGAAAGGAAGAAACAGGGGCCCCGTACCCAGGGCCTCTCGTAGGGAAGTGAAGGTTTTGAGTAAGTTTTCCAAGAGGGTGTCCTGAAAGAGAAGGTCTGAAGGGACGCCTGGGTGGCTCAGTTGGTTAAGCGGCTGCTTTCGGCTCAGGTCATGATCCCAGCGTCCTGGGATCGAGTCCCACGTCGGGCTCCTTGCTCGGCAGGGAGCCTGCTTCTCTCTCTGCCTCTGCCTGCCACTCTGTCTGCCTGTGCTCGCTCGCTCCCTCTCTCTCTGACAAGTAAATAAATAAATTAATTAACAACGCAGAAATAATGTACGTGTCCCAGTAAAAACTTAAAAAAAAAAAAAAAAGAGAAGGTCTGAAGCTAAGTGCCAGAGAATGAACTTGCATAGGAATTCTGAAATGTCAGGGGCAGACAGGAACTTAGAGCTTAACTGGAAAGATCGAATCTCAAATAATGGAAAGGATTCCCCTGGGATGATAGTGAGAACACAGTGGAGTCAGCTGGGCTTTGGAATAAGTAGCAGAAGAGGTTGAGGGTAGACGTACCGGAGAACTTCCTTGATGCCAAGTCCAGGAGTTGCTAGAGTGAGAGGCACAGCTTTGTTGAATGAGTCTGTGCGAGGTGAAACATCCTGCCCAGAGATAGGAGGCTAGACAAGATGACCTCTAGAAACCTTTAGGCTTCTCTCTGACCTATCCCAACACCACAGATGGTTGTAGATTGAGGGCAGATGGAGGGCAGCTGCTTAGGCCCATGCTCACCCGGCCCACTTGGTTGTCTGGGCCCAGAGTGCCTTGCTGAGGGGACTGTGTTCCTCGTGAGAGGGGCGGTCTGAACCTGCCGAAGGAGCATGGAAGTCTTCCTGGAGGAGGAGACACCTCAACTGGGTCCCCAGAGCCTGGAATCTCCTCTTCCCTACTCTAGACCCAGCCAAGGGCAGCCTCTGCCAAAATGTGACACCCCTCACCCCGCCACTCCCCACACCCACCCTTGCAAGTCCACCATATCTGAATCTGCTTGATTAATGAACCTCCAGAGGCCTGGGGAGCGGGGGGGGGGGGTGCCTCACCCAAGGTCACACAGCATGACAGGGACAAATGGGGCTTGGCACCCAAGCATCCCCATTCTCTCTCCTCAGCTCTGGCTTCTCAAACCTTCTAGAAGTTCAGAGCCCAGGAGGAGGGCTAATGAGTGAGTTTTATTGAGCGTGAAATTGGTAGGAAGTGGGTGGTGTGTTGGCGCCCCAAAATAAATCCTCCCAGAGAAGGATAGGACTGAGGCAACATCTGGCTTGGGATGGAGAAACATCTGGAAAGGAGGGGGTGGGGAGGCTAGTAGGTCAGCATCTGCAAGGCTGTCCTGGGCCCCTCTGTGGCCTTGGAGGCTGCCCTGGGAGAGGAGAAGGTGACTAGTTAGGTCTCCACAGGCAGGGTGCCTGGTTGTTGTGCCAGCATAGATGCCCAGCACTGGATTAATTGTATCCCCAGAGCTGGGGGCTTAGAAGTCAGCTGTGGTCTAGACCATTAGGTTCCTGGGACAGTGGGACATGTCTACCTTAGCTCGTCCAAGAGACCTGTATGAGCTAAGGGACCCCGACTTTGGGGAGCTGTGGTTTAACTGCAGGGTCTCAGCACACCCCTCTCCTGGAGGCATCCCTCCTCCCCCCACCCACTTCCCCCACCCCTGCTAGAGGTGTGGGGACATGGGAAGTGTGATCTGCCCCCAGGGAGGGGTAGATGAGAGGTAGATGAGAGGTCTCAACTGCCCACAGGGGATGAGGGGAGATGGGAAGTCTTCTCTGCCCCCAGAGAATTAGAGGGTCTGGTCTGCCCCCAGGGAGTCGGGGGAGGGTTGATGGGAAGGGTCCACTCTGCCCTTAGGGAGGGGTGAGGAAATAAGAGTGTCTGCCCCCTGAGAAGGGAAGGGAGAGGAGAGCATCTCCTCTGCTCCCAGGGAATGGAGGGGGTGGGGAGATGGAAAGGTTCTGGCTGGGCCCCCAGGGAGTCGGGGGAGATGGGAGACCTGCTCTGCTCCCAGAGAAGGGAGGGATGTGGAGGCGTCTCTGCTCCCCACGGGGGGATGGGGGGAGGGTGGGGCACTGGGGGAGGGGTCTCCATACTCCCCCTCGGAGGAGAGCCACCGCACCTGGCCCTCTCATCAGCACCCATTGTGGCAGGCAGCCCCGAATACAGATGGTGCTGATGTGTCTGCGATGGTTCCCTCCTTCTCTCCAATAAACTCAGCTAATTTTAACCCAGAGGACTGGGAGTGAGGGGGTGGGAGGCAGAGGGACATCCGGAAGCGAGGAGGATCTGTCCTCCCTGCCTCCCCACCCCCAGGGTAGCCACCTCTCTCTCTGTCAGGGCCAGGCTCTCCGTGTGACCCTGGGTGCTGGGGCTGGGGTGTCTCCTAACCTCTTTGGGCTGGATCCCTCAGGCCCCTCCCAGGCTGCTGCAAGGACTAGAGGAGCAGATGGAGGCAGGATACAGATGAGAAGAGGCCTCCCTTGCACTGATTTCTCCATCCCTGAGCTCCCTGCCCGGACCCTTTCCCTGGAGGACAGGGAGTCTCCAGGCCTGGCCAGTACCTGCCCCTCATACTCGTCCTGGGCCCTATCATCCCCAGCCCACACCACTGATGGACTGGCTCGGGTTCTCTGGAAGTAGGACTGGAATAGCTCCTGGGGCTGGGAGGGTGGGGGCAGCCAAAGACCAGAGTGGCTGGCAAGATTGTGGACTCTCACAGTGGCAGAAGGGCAGTGGCTTCGACTGGATTCCACACTGACTGCCACACTTACTGCTGGTGGACCTCAACACCCAGCTCCAGTGTCACCTCCTCCAGAAGCCCTCCCTGATAGCATCAGCAGAGAGGAGAGCACTCCCTTCCCCTCCCAAGAAAACAGTGTCCCTCAAGACATTTAGCTGGGCATGCAGGGGCCCCCAGCTGGGGCAGGGCATCCAATGGGCAGCCCTGGCCTCTGTGTCTCCCTCTGCACCCAGAGTGCGGGACCTTGGGACGCTCGCTGAGGCTGTGCTGAGTTGGGTGTGGAACCCTCGGGTAGCCAGTCCTTCTTGGAGGGGATGTGGCTTTTCACCCATGGGTCACTGAGGGCAACAGCTTCTGCCAAGACATGGCCCGGAACTGAGGCCAAGACGGCTCTGGGCCCTTGGGGAAGGCACATTGACAAGCTGAAGACTTGACAAGCTTCAAATAGAGCTTTGATCTCACTCTAGGGAACCATCATTCCAAAAGACGCACCTGCTCCTATCTCTCAGGGCTCACAGCAGCCTCCCTCCAGCTTTGTTACTAGGCCCTGCTGACCCCAAGGCCACCTCCTGTGCCCCCTACCTCCGATGCCAGTTCCATAAATACTCTGTGCTCTTTACACCGCGTATCTACGTCTCGGCCCAGGCACAGAAGCCGTTCTTCTGTGCCTCACCCATTCCCCAAATGTGTCTAATTTTCCCAGCAGTTACAGTTTAAGGTCACCTCTTCTAGGAAGTCCTTCTGGCTTGAGTCACAGTGTGTGGTTTCTCATAGAATTGTTTGTGTCTCTGAGGTCTGAGGTCGTGGGGGAAGCTTCCAGGGCATTCTGAGCCCCTCCTGCCATACAGCCCTGGATGGACCACTCTGATGACCACTCTGTTATGGTTCGGGGAGACTGGAGTCACAGCAGGGAAATCTCTCGGGGTGGGGGTGGGTGGGATTTGTCTGCACCTTCGGCCCTTTAGATTCTCTTCCCAGCACTTTGGATTTAGGGTGATAGACAAGGAAAGCCAGCAGGGTCATGGGCCACTGCCTGCCCAGAACCCCTCCAGGAGGAAAGGGTGCTTACAGGAGCTCTTCCACCCTGGCTTCAAGTTAGACCTCACCTGGGGAGTGAAAACAAAAAGATGCCTCAGCCCACTGCCAGAGGATTGGTGACCTTGTCACCCAGATCTGCATCAGCCCTGGGACAGGGCAGCTGGGAGGGCTCTCTGTAGGATCTCACAAGTGCCTTCTGTCCTAGGAGACTGTCTACACCTACCTGCTGGATGGGGAGTCCCGGCTGGTGTGTGAAGACCCCCCCCATGAGCTGCCCCAGGAGGGGAAAGTCCGGTGAGCCATTCTGTACCCTGCTGCCTCTCCTACAGTCAAGGATCTCAGGCCTGGGGGACCAGCCAAAGTCATCTGGTCTGACTTTTCCCATCTGCCCTTGACCTCAGGCTTTCCTGCCAGGTGGGGTTCCTTGGCTGGGTCACTGACTTCCCATAGAGGAGAGAAGCAATGTCTTTTCTCGTGTTGTGTTGCGATAGTGGACAGCACAGGAAAGTACCCAGTGGTAGGTTTTCTTCTAGAAACCTAGAGAGCTCCTTGGAATTGCTACAGCTTCTCGGAAGGTCAGGGCTAGAGTTTATCATTAGACCCCTAGCAGGCTCTGAGAACTGCCTGGGAGGCTCTCACCAAATCCCAGAATGCTGGGACCTATGGGAGCACATGGTATCATCCCGGTGTCCGCAAGCAGGGAGATCAGAGACAGGTGTCCTGCTGTGGGTTCTGAGCCCCAGTGCCTGGGTTCAAATCCCACTTCCCTTTTACTAGTTGTATAACCTAGGGCAAGGTACTCAACCTCTCTGGGCCTCAGGGTTCTTGTTTGTAACTGCCAATAATGATAGTTACTTATCTCGAAGGGTTGTTGCAAGGATCAAATGAGTTTAACACAAGTGAAGCCCTTAAGAGGCATCTATTAGAAATGCTAAGCATCTGGTTTTGTTTTTGTCAGGATGGAATGTTGGAATTCCTGACCTTAGGCACACGGGTGGGATGCCTGGTGTGCTATGGTCCCCTGACACTTCTGAGCCGAAATCGAATTCGGCCTCCTTATCTTCCACCATGAGATGTGTCCCAGGCCACGTACCTGGTGTGCGATAGAGCCAGGCCTGGGACACAGTCTCCTGGCTCCTGGCCATTCAGGGGACAGTCAGGGGAAGTGGAGCTCGTCAGATGAGACAGTGTTGACAGGCAGGAGTGCTGGTCCAGAGGAGGTCAGGCCGCAGAGGACATGGTCACTGCCTTCTCAGTACCACAGGGCCATTGTGGGCCCAGGGAGCACGAGGTGGTAAGCTGAGGGCCGAGTGAGCACCAGTGGGGTATTACTAGAAGATAGCATTCTACTCTCTGGTGGGGAGGGCTTTTCCAACAGGCCAAGGCCTCCAGGAATATGGCTTTTTCAGGTAGTAGCTGAAGCCAGCAAGACACATGGCAAGACCTCCTTTTACGGAGGTCATGGGAAGAATTGCTCTTTGGGGCTGCTGGAGACCCTGGTCCTGGGGATGCTGGTGGTCTTGAGGCCCCTCCTGGCACTTGGGACCCTGGATTCCAGGACGTTGGCCTCTCTCCACCCCTTCCCCCTCGGAGAGGCTGGTGCCTCTCCAACAAACCAGAGCCTTCTCACGTCCTGTTCTCCCATTTTGTTGCTCTAGGGGATGGGTGGCGGGTGACCCTCTCCTCTTCACCATCTCCTGACAGCTCCTTCCCTTGAGGACTGTGCCATGCCACTCTCTGACTTCTACTGTCCCATCTGTAAGATGGCAGGATAGGGCTGGCAGGTCTTCGGAATCTTAATGGAAGAAGAATGCTTATAATATTCCCTTTCCTTCTCGGAGCCAGCAGCCGTACTACTAAGAACTCTGCTTTATATATGATCTTGCTCCACCCAGCAGGGTTCCTTCCAGTGTCCGGGGAAGGCCTCCCTGGGAGAGGGATGCAGGACCAAGGGCCCAGAAGGCAGGAGGGGAGCATCCTGCTGGGTCTGCCCTCCCTTCTGAGCACAAGAATGCTCCCCAGAGGCTTTCTGCAGTGAGGAGGGGTGAGGTAGGGGTCCGTGGTCCAGGCATCTTGGAGAGCTCTCAGATCTTCTGCACCTCTCAGGATCCCCCAACCACCACCCACTACCTTCAGATTCAGTAAAGCTTTTGGAAAAAATAAGGGGGGGGCACGGTGGAGAGGGGGAGAGTGGTGGTGGAAGGCAATTAAAAGTGAGTATTACAATGCAATTAGCCCAGAGGTCAGTGGAGATGGGGAGGTGAGCGCCTGCTGGGAGACTGGGCTCAGAAATCCCAGGAAGAGGCTAGCAAGGGGCAAGGGGAGTGAGGCAGCCCGCATCCCAGGGGACAGAGAGTCCAAAACTCATTCAGGCCAGCAAGGATTGGGGTGAAGGTTTACGTCAGTCTTCTCTCCTGAAATCTGTGCTTTGCCACACCCCCAACCCCACATCTGGTGCTGAGTCCACCTCCAAGGCCAGGGCTAAGACCTAGCTAGGTGTGTGGAAGAGGGAAGTGCACCAAAATGGGAGTCAGATGTGCCTAGAGTCTAGCCCGGCCCCCTCCCTGACTCCCTGTGTCCACTTCAAGGTTGTTTTCTTCTCCCTAGAAGAGATAACAGTAGCACCTGTCCTTTGAGGAGATGAGATCCTGGATGCCCACTGCTCTGCAAGTCTGAGCTCAGTGGTTGCTCATTGCCCTCCACCCCAAGCCCCAGTTTACTCATCGGGGTGACCTTGAGAAAATTTTTACTTCCCTTCTGGCTTCAGTCTTTTTCTATAAAATGAGTGAGGCTGGGTACAGGGTCCTTCCAGTGGTGACCCCTGTGATTCTGGCCCCAGTGGGAGACTGGACAGCTGCTTCATCCAAAGGTGGGGCCCAAGGCTCTGGCTGTGCCCACTGGAGGGGGCACCACTCCAGGAAACCCTGGAGGGCTGGCAGGGCTGGGGAAACAGCAGCAGATGTGAATAGAGGTGGGTCATAAAGACAGATAAGGCTCGGGGAGAAAGAGGACAGGCTCAGTGTGGTGTGAGGACAACAGGGGAGATAGTCCAGGGGCAATGGGGAGACCCCTCGTGCCACTGTCCTCCATCGTGGGCTCACAGGTCCCCAGTTTCATCCCCACAGTGTGGTTTGGGTTCCCTACTCCCTCATGCTGCCTCAGGCCCTGGTCTCCTGAGCCAAGTCCTTCCCTGGGAGGTTCCATCTCAACCAGCCACACTTCCCTGATTTCTCCTGGCCAGCAGGAGGCGCTCTAGGAGGCCTGCTCCGTATTGCCCCCATCACTGAGGAAGCTCCAGTTTCCAGAAAAGGTGTTCCAGCCGTGGTGGCCTCCCTCAGGGATGGGTCTTTCCACAAGAAGAACCGTGGGCTGGGAGTCCAGGAGACCTGGGATCCAGGAGGGTGTGGCTGAGACCCCATTGCCACCACCCTAGGCCAATAATTGCTCTGGGCCTCTGGGGGCTCCTGGGGGACAGCAAGATGGAACACTGCAGTGTGCGAGGGCTGATCTAGCTCTGAATTCTAGGGGCTGGAGGGGAGGGCCTCCTGGAAGACTGCCTGCAGAAGGGCCTTCCGGGAACTCTTCATTGCCTGCATGTTGGTGCCCCTTCAATCTCCCAGCCTATTTCAGTCCCCAGCCCTGCCGCCTTCCTCCTCTTATTGTGTCTCCTGCCATCTTCAAGCCTCTTATTACCCGCTGCTGTTTGCAGTGAAGTCTGGGGCTTTTCAGCTACCATGGGGACACCCCCGCCCACAAGAGCCCAGCTGCTTGTCTCCCTCTGCTACCATTTGGGGGTCCCAGGGCCCAGTCTTGAGAAATTTCTTCTTCAGAGCTGACCTGGTCCTCTTTCACTGCAGAATCTGTGTTCCTCTGATTTGTGTCAAGGGACACATGAAATCGTCTGTCCCTGTCTCTGGAGTATCACATTCTGGGAGAGGGAGATGAGAGGGTCCAGGTCCTGGCCTGAATCATAATTAATCTCCAAAAGAGATGAAAAGTCAGAGTGAGGTTGAGGCCCTGGGAGGTGGGGGGGGGGTGCTCAGTAAAGGGGATGAGGCCTCACCAAAGAAGGGGCTCAGAGGAGTGGGAGGCAGCTCTTTCCAGGCCATTGACCCTCCCAACAGAGAGCTTTTTTCTCTACTCTTGCCACTAAACAAATAATTGTTAAAGGGATGGAACTGTCATAAAGTCCACGCCCGTTCCTCTCCCCACTCTGTGCCCATCTGTCTTTATCGTAACTGGGGCAGCCATGACCACCCGGGCACCAGACCTGAGTCATTAGCCTTCAACCTGGACAGCTGGCCCCCGGGCGTGGAGTCCCCTCACCCCTCACCATCAGCCTGGCAGCTGGGTAGGAGGACCGAGGAGTCAGCAGGGGAGAGGAGGCAGGGAGGGGGAGGGGGCCCTAAGGTGAGGGAGGAACCACTGGGGTGTGAGTATAGACAAAGCCCTCACCCCCATCTGGTTTGAGGAGACTCAGCCTGGGCATTTCCCTTTGCCTTCTAGTCCATGGGTATCTTTAAAACCTCTAGGGAGACAGCAGTTCCAGGAAGGGCTTGCTTGGGTGTGGGCTGGGGTGAGCATGGGCCAGCACAGACCTGCCTGGGACTGTGGGATGTGGCCAGGCTGGGGAGGACAGATTGCAGAGCAAGGTGCCAACGTGAGGGGACTCCTCTGGGTTTAGGCTCCTCAGAGGCCCCAGTGCTCCATGAGAGATCTGGGCTCAGTCAAGGTTGATCTGCCCCAGCCCCGCCTCTCCTCTGCTGTCCAGGGACCACTGAGACTAGATGCCCTCACTGCCAGGACGTTTCCAGTCTCTCAGATTCTCCCTGTCCAGTGAGAGTTTTACCCAACAGCTAAACTGATGAGGCTGAAAGCAAACATGACCTTCACCTTCCCCTACTCGAGTCCATCCTGGGGCTCCCACTGCCCTCAGGATCATGCTCAGCTCCTCGGGATCCTGTCCAGCCTTGCTCCCTGCTATCCAGCCACACTAAACTCCTTGCAGTTAGGCCATCAAGCAGACAAATGTTCTTTCCCTCCTCGGAGCCTCGACACATGCAGGTCCCCCTGCTTGCACCTCCCTTCCTGTCTGCCTTGAAAACCTCTGCATGTTCTTTAGGACCCAACTCAGCATCGCCTTCTCCAGGAAGCCTTCTCTGACACTAAGGCCATGCAGGACAGTTGTGAGATGCATGGAAGGTGATTCACTCATTGGATGGGGGAGGGGAGGAAGAGGGAGGTAGCTGGGACAGTTTGAGGACAAGCTTACAAGGGACTCGGTGGGTGGTTGTGCCTCTTTATGTGGTGGAGAGAACAAGTTCAGATTGGGACTGGGTGCCTTTGACGATATCAGGGACATCCAGGACAGGCTTCCAGGAGGCTGTTGGGTATCAGGGGTCTGGAGCTCATGAGAGTGGGACCTGGAGTCAGGAGGCCATGAGCACAGAAGAGGGAGTTTTGTGCAGAAGAAAGGCGGAGGATAGACTCTTTTGTCAGGCTCCTGGAGTGGGGGTGGGGGGTGGGGCACGAGGCAAAGGCAGCTTCTGGTCTGGGCAGGGGGTTGGGAGGTTGGGAAAGGGGGAGTGAGGAGTAAGGGGGATGTAGCCCCTTGGTTTACAGACCAGCAACATAAGGACCAGTGCCATCTTGTGGTTGCCCAATAACCAGACTGCAGGAGGCCAAGGGGCTGGGTGGGCTCAGTAAGAGGGGGTTTGGCTGAGGGTCATGGAGGCAAGCCCCTGCCTCCAGGAAGCCCCAGTCTTCAGCAATTGAGTCATCAGGAAACGTGGCTACATTGCTCTCCTGCCGCCCTAGATTCCCATTCCCTATTCCCAGCTGGACAGAGCAGAGCCGGAGACTAGCTCTCCAGGAGCCTCATGGTCCAGGGTGTGAGGGCTAGAAGGTAGGAGACACCACTGGTTCTTATAGATTCTGAATCAAGAGGCTGGGAGTGAATGGATCCAGCTCAGAATGCTGCATGACCTTTACCAAGAGGTGCAACCTCTTTACCTTTGATTTCTCTAGAGGACTCGACCTGATCAGGAGACTTGGAGGCCACTCTGCCTCTCTTATCCTCATCTGGCCTTTGCTTGGCTCCCCTTAGTGATCCCGGATGCCCACACTGGCGTCCCAGCCCCCCAGGCTTCTCTTCTCTTCAGGTCAGGCAGTTCCTACAAACACAATTAAGTGGAGGCAGCATGAGGGATGAGGAACCCAGAACATTTAATAATCGGGGATGGACCGTTGGTGAAAAATCAGGCACTTAATTAAGCAGGAAGAGCTAGAGGCCAGGGGAAGGGTAGTATGTGTGAGGGCAGATAGAAGCTCATTCTTCCTACACGACCCCCCCCCCACACCTCCATCACACCTATGCCCATTCATGCCAATCCCGTTGGAAGCTCACCCCCCCCCTCAGGTCTTTAGGAAGGTTAGAGCACATTAGTTAGGAGTATGGGCTCTGGTGCCAAGTGCCTGGGTTCAAATCCTGACTCTACCACTTATTAGCCCCGGGGCCTTAGATATATTCTCAATCTCCACCTGAAAATGGAATGAATTCATGGGATTTCTGAGAATTCCAAGTTAAACCAGACACATTGCTTGGACTGTGCATGGCACATGGGGAATGTAGGATAAAATTTAGAAAAAAAAAAAAAGGATAAAATTTAGTCATGACAACTATCCCTGGAGTCCTCCTGTGCTTAGCACTGCAAGTTGCTCTAGAATGTTTTCTTTTTTCTTTTAATTGAAGTATCATTGACACACAGTGTTACACTAGTTTCAGGTATATAGAAGGGCTTTCTGAGGGTAGAGATGATCAGGATTCTACTCTCCTCCATACTCTTTCTCCCTGGGAGGCTCAGAGAGGTAGATCACTTGCCCAAGGTCAAGTAGTAGCCACAGCAGGATTTCAGAGCTAGGTAGTCTAGCTCTGAGCCCTTGCTTGACTTGCTCTGGGGGACCTGTGCTGGGCCCCAGGGTTCCAGCAAGGGGCACCAGAGGCCAGACTGTGGCTGCCTGCCCCTCTATGTGGTGGGTCAGGGTTTCCATCTCTTTTATTTGTGTCCTCCTCGTGTACACCCTACAGCAGGTCAAATTGTCCAGATCCTTGCAGATGTGCAGGGTCGAGCCGGCTGTGTGTCCTCAGGTCGGGGCCTGCTCCTTTTTGATCCGGGAACTGAGAGCTGGGAGGGTGTCCTTTTCAGAGAGGCTGTGGTCTCCCGGAAGCGGCTGGGCTGCAGCGGACTGGGCCCCACAGACCTTCCCGGGAAGCCGTTGGCCAAGCTGATGGCTCCACTGGCTCCTGATACCCAAGGTAAGGGCCGGGACCTGGGCAGGGGCAGGGGCAGGGGCAGGGAGGGACTGTGGCCCACCTCCCCAGATCACGTCTGTCTTCTAGCCCTGTCTTCATCTCTGTCTCCTTCTTTCTCTTGCTCTGTGTCTACAGCAGTTCCTCCATCTAATTCTCTCTCTGTTGTGCTACTAACCTCTCTGAGCCTCAATTTCCTGATATGTAAAATGGGGACGAGAGAACCTGCCTTGAGGGGGTGTTTTGAGGAGGAGCAAATGAGATAACGCATGTTAAGGGCCTGCCACATACTAGGGCTCAGTGGCCAGTGGCCGCAGTGATCATGTGCTTGTGTCTATTGCTAGATGGGCTGCGTTGTTGTCATGCTCTGTCACTGTCTCTGTTTTTCTTTCTCTTCCTCTCCATGCCCCCTGTCTGCCATGTCTCTCTGCCTCATGTCTCAGTCTCTCTAGGTCTCTGTCCTCTGTCTCGATGTGGAAAGTGCACAAGACTGGGAGTCAGGAGACCTGACTTGCTGTGTGATCTTGGGCAAGTCACTTCCCCTTTCTGGACCTCAGTTTCCCAATCTGTAAAATAGGGGTGCTCAGCCTTACCTGCTTCCTGCCCTCTCAGGGTTGCTGGGGGGTGGGGCTCACAGAAGAGTTGTGAAGTGAGGGGGCTTCCTTCCATGCAAGGGACATTGCTGTGGTTGTTCTGTTGCTGCCTCAGGACTCCCTGTCTCTCTGGGTGTCTCTGTGTCTCTGTGCCAGCCTCTCTGTCTGTGTCTTTGTCTCCCTCCCTGGGGCTTGGCTCTGTATCTCTGAGCCTCACTGGCCCCGCAGGACCACCTCATTGCCCTCTCCCCCTCAGTGCTGGTCATGCCGCTCGTGGACAAGGAGGCTGGGGCTGTGGCAGCTGTCATCTTGGTAAGAACAGTGTGGGATGGGATTGGGGGAGAGAGGAACAGGGGAGGAACAGGGGATGGAGCCTCTCTGAGTGTGTGTGTGTGTGTGTGTGTGTGTGTGTGTAGAGCAGCAAGCTGGACTGGAGTGGGGGAAATGGGGATGGAGGAGTCTGGGCTTTTCCCACACCCCAGCTCTCCGCCTTACCTTGAATGGGCAGGACGAAATCATTGGCCCTGTCAGCAACATTCAGAGATATGTACAAGCCTCTCTTGTACTTCTCAGCCCGATTGGAGCTATCTGTGCAATCCTGACCTTGCTTCCTCTTTGGCATCCTCCCTGCTGGGTTAGGGGCAGGGGGCTGTGTCCACAGAAGGTCTGACAGACACTGAGGAAGGGTGGATGGACATGCTGCGGACAAAAAGAGCCAGTGTGGGAAAGCTGGTTAGATTCCCGTGGCTGGAGCTCAGGAGCATGAGGGGGGCCCACTGGGAGGGGCTGCCTGGGAAAGCATCCAGCCCCACCGCTGATGCTGGCGACGATGGGCGGGCTTCCTGGAGGGGGTGATGGAGGGGAAGGGGCTTCAACGGCAAAGGGGGGATGCGCTGCCTGGCGGGGCGGGGGTGTGGGTGGGGGGAGCCGGGGGTAGTGGGATGGTGGGCAGTCCCGCAGGGAACCTGGGCCCATGCTCCCCCTGCCCTCTGCTGCCCCCTGGCGGAGCTCACCAGCTTTCTGCTCCACCAGCCGAGCTTGGCTGAGCCTAGTGGGGCTAGTTCAGTCACTCTTTCAGGCTCTTCTCCCATAAATCAAATCCTCCTGTCCTAGGAACCGAGGGTTGGCGCCCCCCAATGGCCGTTATTGGGGGGTCTGCTTCACCGAGGCTGCCACAACCTCAATAAGGCTCAGACCTGGGGGCGCGGACAGATGAAGGGGGGTCCTCGTGCGCCCGTGGGACTCCTCCGAGCTCATTAAAACGGAATTAAAGGTTTCCGAGGCGCCTGACCTTTCCGGAGCTGCTGGCGGGGGAGGGCAGTGGGAGTGGGGGCCGGCCGCGGGGAGAGGGGGAAGAGGAGAGGAAGGAAGGAGTGCTTGGCTTGGTCTCCTCGGCGCCCCATCTGCCTGACTGAGGGAGCCGCCGGCCCCTCGGTTTCTCCGGCAAGCTGCTCCCCCACCCCCAGCTTCTGTTCCCGCAGGGGACGGATCTGCTGTTGGCACAGAGTTCTTTCTCAGCGCGGCTTCCCTCCCTCTTTTGGTCCCAATCTGTGCCAGAGCGGGTGGCTTGGAAGAGGCCCAGGGCTGGGGGCAATGTGCAGAGGTGGGCGGTGGGAGGGGGTAAGTCGGTGGCCCACCTCTGTTGAGGGAGAAGAGTCTGGGGGTTCCAGGTTCCCGAGAAGGATTTCCTGTGGCGGTCTAGTGAGGGCCTGGTCAGAAGGGAAGCCACTCCAGCAAGAGGAGGACGTTCGGAGTTTGTTCATCTTGCTGGCAGGAGGATGGCTGCCATGACCGCAGCTCAGCTTGGCTCAGGTTGGACCCGGAGTCCAGGTTTCTGCCTTCACCTGCGGGAAGAAAGGCCTGTGTGTATATGTGTGTTGTGGGCTGCGGAAGGGGAGGCGGCCAGCCTCACTCACATTCAGTACACCCTAGAAAGCCCTGCTCTGGGCATCCAGGCTGGGTGCTGGGGCAGAGAGCGGAGTGAGACCCATTTGCGCCTTCTAGAAGCTCCATCTGGGGGAAGGCAGGCATAGCCTCAGGTGACCACTGGCCAAATGAAATAAACGCCGCTGGCAGGTGCTCTGGCGGCAGAGGCTGGAGCACCAAGGGGCGCCTCATAGTAGAGGTAGTAGTTGAGTGAGGCTTTGGGGCATAGGTAGAGGTTGACAGAGAAGAAGGGAAAGGATATTCTAGGGGTAAACAGCATGAGCCAAGGCAGGACGGGGAGAAGGGTGGTTGGGAGAAGAGTGACCCTGGTGAGGCTGAGGCTTGGGGTGCACGGTGCTGAGCAAGATGTCACCCGGGGCTCTGGCTGCCAGGAGAAGACCCCGACAACTAGCTTCCCACCTCCTCATAGGCCCCTGGCGGCTCTTTTTTTTTCTTTAAGAGCTCTTGAAAGGTACTTAAATTATTCAGTCTGCCTCTCTTCCAAGCCTGTGCCTCAGGTAGAAGTGCAATGCCCCAGGACACCCCTCTCCCCGATGCATACACATCTGCTAGGTCCCGTGTCCCCCTGGATCTCACATGCTTCCAGAGGCGGCACAGGCTGCCCCCCCCACCTCCTAGCTACAACCAGATCCTGACGGCAGAGGGCCAAAGGGTAAAGGGGATGCCACAGGGCGGAGATTTGGGGAGGGCTGATTCACCAGCTCCATCCTCAACAAGCCCCACTCCTTTCTCAGACTCTCTGCTCTTGGTATCCATTTGTCCATCCTTCCATCTGTCCATCCATCCTCCTGCCCATCTATCAGTCGGAGACCCATTTCTCGGGCATTGCCAGGCATGGTGTGCTAGGTGCTGCCAACAGAGCAGTGACTGATCCCTGGCTTTGCAGGTCATATAGCCTGGAGGTGTCGGGAGACAGACATCAAACAAGTGAGCCAAACTGGGATAGAATTGCAAATGATGGCAAGTGCTGGCAAGGAAACGGGGAGCCCTGCAAGGAATATTGGTGCCTGATGGAGATACTGCGGGAGGAGGGCTGTCTGAGGACTGTGCCAGCCAGGTGCAGGGCTGCGTGGCTGAGTGCTGGGCGTCTGCAGCACAAGGTGCCTGGACGGCAGATTCTTCGTGTGCGAAGAGTCCTTAGCTCTGTTCTTTAGTTCTGGGATGAGAAGTCCCAGGAGAGGGTGGCCCTTGGTCTCTGGCATCGGATGCATGATTTGTGCCCATGCTTCCCTCCGGCTCTGCCAGCCACACTGGCTCCTTACATGAGGACGACGTGTTCATGCGATTAGCCACACTGAACTTGGTGAGGGTGAGGGGTTTGAGGGCTGGGCTGGGCTTTCAACCCTCTCTGCAGTCCCAGTGCCCACAACTGAGTGTTCCCACGGGGCACCAGACACACTCCCTGATTAGCAAGAGTAGGCTGCAATTGTGTGTTCCTGTGGGTGAGCAAAAAGCCATGCGTGAGTGCTGGTGATTGTATGTTTGCCTATGGGGGGGGCAGGAGTGTGTGCATGGCTCTTGGCTATGTGAACCCAGGTGTCCTGTGTATGGGTCTGAATGTCCCCATATGGATGGTGTGTATGTTGTGGGTGTGGGTGTGTTCATGCCTTTGAGTCTGGGACTCTACTCCATGTGTGCCCACACGCCTGAGCATCTCCATGGGAAAGTGAGCATAGGGGCGGGTGCTGAGGCTTTTCAGGAGAATGTGTGTGGGCTTGTGCATAGGCTGGGTGGTGATGGGCCGAGGCAGCCCAGGAGCCTGCGCTGGGCTGGGGGGTGGGGTGTCCAAGCGGTACAGGAGAAAGTCCCTGTCTCCAGCCTTCTGAAGCTCTCCTTCAGTCTCCCAGCTCTGTGTTGGCACCAGGCTGTGTTGTCAATCCAGGAACTGGTTGTCGCATAGTCCTGGAGGGGTCCCAATCTTCCCTTTTCCTGAGAGACGGGTCCAGGTGGAAGGAAGAAGAAGGATAGCCTCCCCCATCTACTAACAGTAAAATACTGACATGTTTACGTAAGCCATACACAAACTATACTCCCAGCCTCTTTCAACTCCCTGTCCTGCGGGAGTCCTAGATGGTGGCACTTTGTCCGGAACTTAACCTTCAACAAACATCTCTGGTCCACAGATGCTAGAGTCTGCCATGGATCCCCAGTACAGTGAAGCTAAAGTCCAATTCCTTCGCCTTGCACTCAAGGCTCTTCCCCCTGTGGCACTGTGGATCCTACCCCCGCCCTGGTCCTCCCATCCCCGTGCCACCTCTTAGCCAGCCTTGCCAGGACACACCTGGCTGCAGTGTCCCCTCTCTTCAGGCTCCACCTGTTCTCCCCATACTTCAGTGTCAGTTCTTGAAGCCTCCCTAATGCCCTTCTCCTCAGAGCCCCCACAACCCTGAGGTTCCCACCCACACCATCTGCCCTCTCCTACTTCTTCAGGTCTGAGGTTCTGCACCCCACCAATTGCATCCCACCCCAGCCAGACTGTGAGCTTTCTGAGAACCTGCTGGGCTCCTCCTCTCCATCTGCTCCAGGCAGGGGACCTAGAGCAGAGGCGGATGGGGGCTGCTGCGTGGGGAGGGAGGATGAAGGAGGGACCCCAGTGCAGTCACTGTGGGGGGCCCTGCAGGTGGCAAGCAGCCCTGAATAGGCACAGGAAGCTGGAGGAACAGGAACAGGAGCCTAGCTGGCAGGACCTGCCATGGGCTCCCAGACTGCCACCCCCCCCCTCATTTTTCTTACCAAGTGCTCATGCAGGGGGTCAGGGAAGAGCGTTCACAAAGTACAGAAGATGCGCTAAGGGTATTCCTCATGACTGATGTGAGGAAGTTGGATGATAGATGATGGGGGGTGGAAGGGCCGAGAGTGGATCCTGAGAGGGGAAGGTATGGGCAGACAAGGGGAGGGAGTGATTGGTGCTCTCCCAGACTCTGCCACTTTCTGCTGTGTGACAATGGGCAAGGCAATACAACCTTTCTGGGCCTTGGTTCATGTGCAGGATGGAAGCTTGCCTTCTGGGCTGGTGAGAATCCCACACGCGTAAGGCAAGCACTTTATCACTCCATTCATCCATTCTCCCAACCTTCCTCCCAAGTTCTTTAGGCTCAACAGATGCATCATAAATGTTGAAACTCTTCCCTTACTGCAGACTCAAGGGCAGCTCAAGCCTCAACTCGGAAAGCCTGGAGCTGGGGGCTGAGGCTAACACCACTGATTTCATAATTGGTGCCTAAGGGGCTCCATGGGCTGGGAGATGGAAAGGGGTCCAAGGTCATCCCCCCTCTCCCTCACTGGACACCTGGGTTGTGCTGTCAATGGGACAGTGTCTGAAAAGGCAGAGATCAGAAAGTTTCTTTCTTTGGAGGAGGGGATTTTCCTGGAGCCACCTGCTTGGTCAGAAGGATAGGCTTATCATTGAGGCCCACAGACTGGGGTGTGGATGTGTTGGTGGTGACAGGTGTGTGCTGGGCATGGGACAGAAGCCTAGGGGAAGTCACAGGTGGTCCCCCTCTCATTCCTTCAGGTGCACTGTGGCCAGCTGAGTGACAGTGAAGAGTGGAGCCTGCAGGCGGTGGAGAAGCATGTGAGTGGGGGTAGGCCCGGGTAAGATGGGGGCTGCTGAAGACCTTACCACAACTGGTAGGAAGATGATCTGGCCAGGGAACTGGACAGACCTGGGTTCCTGTCCACCATCTTTGGGCCATGTGACCTTGAGCAAGTCACTTAACCTCTCTGGGCCTCAGTTTCACATCTGAAAATGAGGATAAGGATAGCACTGACTTGCTTATGGTACAGTGAGATAAGGCAAGTCAGATACCTTGTCAATACTTAGGAAGGACTATGTACTTAGTGATCCTGAGACTTTAGGAGTTTGTGACTTTAACAAGGTTTTCCAACTCCCTAAGTGCCAGAGAAGCGGAGAAATCTGACCTCGCCCCGTCTAGTAAGAGCCTGGGGGCCAGCCAGGGGGACAAACTCTGTCCCTAGCTGTTCAAGGACTGAAGGATGCTCCTGGGCACTGGGAGCCCACGGGTGGGTGGAGCGCTAAGGGTTGAATTGTTTAGGACGGGGGTTGGGGGCAACGAGCACCGCAGGACAACGGAAAGGTTTGAGCAAAGGCGAAGGTCCCCAGGAGGCGGCGAGCGTCCTACAGGTGGGGCGAGTGACTCGCTGACCACTCGGCTTGTCCCAGACCCTGGTGGCCCTGCGAAGGGTGCAGGCCTTGCAGCAGCGTGGGCTCGGCGCGGCCTCCGAAGCGGTCCAGAACCCCCCGGCGGCGGCAGCGGTGGCGGCAGACCAGAAGGGCGGCGTCTCGTACACCGACCATGACCGGAAGATCCTACAACTGTGCGGTGAGTACCCGGCAGGGGCGGGGCCCCGGGGCCCTACAGGGTCTAACCTGGAAGGGACGGGCCTATGGGGTGGGGCGCGCCCGGGATGGGGGGGGACCCGAGTGTCAAGTGGAAGGGAGGTCTAAGGGCCGGGCCGGCAGGTGGAGCACCCCTGGGGGAGTCGATGAGTCTTCCCTCTGCCCCGCGCCTCCCCACTGCAGGGGAACTCTACGACCTGGACGCCTCTTCCCTGCAGCTCAAAGTCCTCCAATACGTGAGTGCACGTGCTTCCCCCCCGCCCCCGGTGGTCCTCCAGGGACCTAGGGCCCTTCTCAATCAGATTCCGGCGCCCCGCCCTCCCCTCCTCCCACCTGAGGAGCCTCAGAGAGGCGAGAGGGTGGGGGGTGGGGGTGGCCCCAGATCCGCGGTCAGCCGCTCCCTTGGTCCCTGCCTCTCAGCTGCAGCAGGAAACCCAGGCATCTCGCTGCTGCCTCCTGCTGGTGTCCGAGGACAATCTCCAGCTTTCCTGTAAGGTGAGGGCCCAGGTCCAGTGTGGATTGGAGGGGACCTGGGTCTCTGAGGGGAACAGCCTTGCCCACCCTTTAACCGGTGCCGCCACTTTGCCCCTCAGGTCATTGGAGATAAAGTGCTACAGGAGGAAACCAGCTTTCCAGTGAGTCCCCCATCCATCCTCAGTGTTGGGAGTCTGTGGGAGGAGTTAGGGCCTCCAGGGAGCTGGCCAGAGAGACCGGGATCTCTGCTAGAATCTCTTGGAATCTGCTGGAATTATTTGGATCTTGGAATCTATTTAGAAATGTTATGAGAGGGACGCCTGGGTGGCTCAGTTGGTTAAGCGGCTGCCTTCGGCTCAGGTCATGATCCCAGCGTCCTGGGATCGAGTCCCACATCGGGCTCCTTGCTCAGCAGGGAGCCTGCTTCTCCCTCTGCCTTTGTCTGCCTGTGCTCGCTCTCTCGCTCTCTCTCTCTCTGACAAATAAATAAATAAAATCTTTAAAAAAAAAAAGAAGTGTATGAGAGATCACAACCTGTCATGAACAGGATCCATTAGGAGAGATCTCTTACAATCTATAGAAAGGCTTGCTTGGGACCAGTTCACTTCTGTTGGAATATTTCTGGATTTGGCTCTCTTAGAATCTGTTGAGTTCCACTCTCTGTGGGGTTTGCTTTTCTCTCTTCTAATTAGGGAAGACCCTAATGTCATCCAAAGGGGATTCTGGTCAGAAGCAGAACTTCTCTCCACCCCACCTTCCACCCCAACTCCCCAGTATTGACTCTATCCACCATTTGGATTTACTGAAGAAGTTGCTGGAACTTCCAGACTTGGGAGGGGGGTTGAGTCTGAGGTCACTTGACCTTGGAGAGAGCTGGGCCCTGACTCAGCCTCTCCTCACTCCCCAGCTGACAACAGGGCGCCTGGGCCACGTGGTAGAAGATAAGAAGTCTATCCAGCTGAAAGATCTCACCTCTGTAAGCCATGGGCTGGGTGGGCTGGGGGAGGAGGCAAAGGGACAGGGTCTCTGGGAGAAGGCAGCCTGCGAATGGGGGAGACAAGCCCCAGGGACTTTCTCCCAAGCCACCCCCGTATTTAGTGCTTCCCATTCCGCAGGAGCCCCTTAGAACTGTCTGTTGCGGGGTGTGGTGGCGGGCTCCGGACAAAGCGCATTCCCTCCCTCCATTCCCACCCTGACACCCCTCCCCTTTGCAGGAGGATGTGCAACAGCTGCAAAGCATGTTGGGCTGTGAGCTGCAGGCCATGCTCTGCGTCCCTGTCATCAGCCGGGCCACCGACCAGGTGGTGGCCTTGGCCTGCGCTTTCAACAAGCTTGGAGGAGACCTGTGAGTCTTGGTGGGGTGACGTGGATCAGGAGGTGGAGCTGAGAGGCTGAGCAGGGCCCTGCTAGGGCCAAACTGAGGGAAAGGCTCCAGGCAGGGGACACCGTCCCAGCAGTGGTGGGCCAAATGTTTTGTTGGTGCAGGAGCCTAGGGGATTCTGAAGGTGCTGCAGCTTCTGCTGGCTGAGACACAGGTCATTGGTGACTCTCCATCATCCATTTTGGCTTATTTAAAATCATGTTGAGGGGTGCCTGGGTTGCTCAGTCTGTTAAGCATCTGCCTTCAGCTCAGGTCATGATCCCAGGACCCTGGGATCGAGCCCCACTTTGGACTCCCTATTCAGCAAGGAACCTGTTTCTCCTTCTCCCTCTGCCTGGTGCTCCCCCTGCTTGTTGTTCTCTTTCTTTCTCTCTCTCAAATAAATAAATAAAATCTTAAAAAAAAAAAATCATGTTGAGGTCCAAGTGAGTTCCCCTTCTTTTTGCCCACTTCCTCTAGTTTGGATTATCTACTCTTAGAGAGAACTGACCTTTCCCCCACTTGCCTTCACCCTCTTTTGGCCCTTCTGCTGGAAACTGCCCTGATGGAGGGGCGGTGAGCTCTGGGATGGGTGAACTCTCTGGGACCCAGACAGCGCCACTGACATTGTGGACAGGGGCTAAAGGGAAGAGGTGGAGGGCTGGGATAAGCTGAAGGACTGTAGAGGCACTGACAGGACAGCTCTAAGAATCCTAGAAAACACAGTGGTGGGAAGGGCAGAGTCAGGTAAAGAGGCTTAGGAAGCTATGCTCAAGAACTGAGGTCAGATTTGGGGTCTAGAAGTGGTATTGTAAATAGATTTCACGTCCTACTCCAGCTCATTACTTGGTAGGAGCTGCCTGCAAGAGTGGGCTGAGCGTGGAGATTAGCTGAGTGAGAAACGGTGCCGTGACCAGTGAGCCGTGTCTGTCCTGGGCACAGGCTCCGTATGTGAGTGCTGCCACATGTGGTCCACTGCTCTCTCAGACTGTGCCCGAGTCGCACAGGGAGGGAAGAGCAGGCGGGGGGGGTGGGTGAGTCCTGATTCCAGGATGCGGACATACTGGCAAAACGCTTGGCCCCCGGGGCTCCAGCAAGCAGACTGGGCTGTAGGTACTGCAGAAAGTGGACACTGCAGATGTTGGGACGACTGAGATGTCAGAAAGCCTGGGCATGGTGTCTGCAAGGGGGAGGCAGAGATCTGGGAGTCGTAGGCCTGAGGAGCAGGACCTGCCAGCGCAGAGCTCTGCAGGCAGGGCAGCTAGGCCTGGGGAAGTGAAAATGGGGCTGAAGCAGAATCCGCTGAGGCAGGGAGGATGTGGGATCTGTGTCATCCGTGCTTGGCGTCCTACTGGTGGGAGCATTTACATCGTTCAGCAAGCACACGTCGGGCACCTACTGTGTCCAGCCCTGGACTGGTCAGGTGGCCTCAGAAAGGCCCCTTGGGAGCGGAGTGCAGAGGGAGGGGGTTCAGCAGGGGCTGTGACCTCTGGCTGCTGGCTGGGGGACTGGGCTCTGATATGGCCTTAGACCTGGAGGAGAGGTGGCATCAGAAGGGAAATGAGATGGGGCTTGGTGACAGCTTTGTAGCCATCTCGGGGTCCCACACATTTCAGGGAGTGAGTGCTGAATGAGTGTATGAGACAAGGTGGGATTCCGCTCAGAGCAGGGATGGCAGACAAGCTGCCTGGAGCCCAAAGAACAGGGACCCCAGAGTCCCTTGAGCTGGGAGCGTGAGGGGGCTGGTGGCCAGGGCAGACATAGAATACAGTTAAAGCACTTAGCAGACACCTCCCATTTATCTCTCTGGCACCAGTTCTGCACTGGGTGACACAGCCATGGTCCCTGCCTTCAAGATTTGAAGTTTATTTTCAGGGCAGAGAGGGAGGAGGGTGGGAAAGGTATTCTAGGCAGAGCGAACAGTGTGGGGAAAGGCGTGAAGGTGTGAACGAGCCTGATGTTTTCTCAGAATGATGAGGATCTCAGTAAGGCTTAGTATGAGAGACACCCATAGATATGGGGACAGAGGTGAGTGGGACCAGACTGAGGGATCTCACATGCCATGCTAGGGAAGGTGGGGAGAGGATACAGAGTGGTGGGGACAGGGATCTAGACCCAAAGCATGAGGCAGCCAGCAGGAGTAGGGGATACCCTGGCAAAGGAGCACTGAGACCTGCCATAAAATGGAGAGAAGCCTAGGCAGGGAAATCTTGGGGCCGAGAGGTCAAGATCTCAGAGGCACGCTTCTCCCCCTCATTCCTAAGACCCCCACTTGGAGAGGCTAACCCATGTCTCCAGTGCAGATCCTCCCTAGCTTGGTCCATCCAGCCCCACAGAACTCCCTGTCACTCGGTGGCCAGATTGAATGACCTCAGCTGGACCAGGGGCCATCTTGCCAAATGGGAGCTAGCTCTGAGAAAGATGGGCTCCTCACAGCCATGTTAGAATTTATGGTGGCACCAAATCACAGCCTGCAGAGTCGGAAGAGTAGGACAGTGACAGAAGCTGGACAAGACAGGGTAGGACCACTGCCCCTCCCTGAGGCTGGTGGCCCCTGGGGAAGAGCAGGAGAATACCCAGCTCTGGCCCAAGCAAGTATCTAGTCTGAACGGGGAGACTCAACCTCAGTTTGGATAAATCCGAAGTCAGTGGAAGGGGCCATAGCTCTGGCTTCAAGAAACAATAGTTTGAGGAAGAAAACACATTTTGGTCTGAGGGGGATTAGAGCCTTCCCCTCAGAAAGCCCCCAGTCTGAGGGGGAAGCAGGCCTCAGCTGCCTATGCCTCGAACAGCCCGGGTAGAGGGGAGTGATGGTTAGCTGATGTGTCTCTGAGTGGAGTTCCTGGGGAAATGGAAGCAAGGAGAAACAGGGAGGGAAGACCTCTGTCCACTGCCTCTCTGGTGACCCTGCCGCCTGCCCCAGGTTCACAGACCAGGATGAGCGTGTGATCCAGCACTGCTTCCACTACACGAGCACTGTGCTCACCAGCACCCTGGCCTTCCAGAAGGAGCAAAAGCTCAAGTGTGAGTGCCAGGTGAGTCTCCTACTATGAGCCTCTCTTGGAGATGAAGTCACCCAGCTCTCAACTCCAGAGCGTCACCCATAGGGAAAAGCCCCTGTCTTTCTGGACTGATGGCAGGAAGGTTAGCTACCTAGTGCCCTGGAGGCTTCTTAAAGAGGGAGGTGGGTCAGTGGTTCCTCAGGCCAGCCTGCCGCTGGCTGCAGGCACTGTGTGCGATCGTCCTCTAGTGTTCAACTTGGGTACTACAGCAACATCTGGGCAGCGGGAGCCCGATGTGAGGGAGAGCCTGAGACTCCAGATTACTGTGCTCCTTCACTGGGGCTGTACTTCCCACTCCTTCAGTTGGTAGCCAAATGATATAATTAGACTCTGCCAGTCCCCAGTATGACCAGAGAGCCCTAGAGGAGGAATGAGAAGGCTCTGGAAACATTGGAGGCAGGGGGCTGGAGAGGGGGACCCCACTGCAACGCCAACCCCTACGATCTTCATTCTCTCCATTCCAGGCTCTTCTCCAAGTGGCAAAGAACCTCTTCACTCACCTGGGTGAGTGAACTGTCTTCCTCCATGCCCAGCTGTGGGGTGGGAGTTGGGGTGGGCATTTTGGGGAGGAAAGGTGAGAAGGCTTGTTCTTGGCACCCTAGCCTGGTCTCATCACTGCCGTCCACGCTTCTCTCACCCACAGATGATGTCTCTGTTCTGCTCCAGGAGATCATTACAGAGGCCAGAAACCTCAGCAATGCTGAGATGTAAGCGAATCTACCTCAGGGTGGGGCAGCAGAGGCCCCAGTCCTCAGGCCTCATCCCCTTTTTCCTTTTCCCTCTCCCCCCCTCCTACTGCCTCCTTGTGGGACCCTGTCATGTTTTGTATGATACTTTATTTCATGCTTGTGTCCTTTACTAGTAACGTCCAATGACAGTGGGGGGGGGGCTCCCTTTGCTGGCCACGGATCCCCAGCTCCTAACACAGTGCCTGGCACACAGTAGCCGCTACAAGGAGGAAAAAAAAATAATTGGGATGGATTTATGTCTGGAGTCAGCCAGCCCTCCAGAGGGTCTTGTAACGGAGCACTCCTTCCAGCCTTCAGAAATCTGGGCTTTGCCCTAAGTCGTGAGAAGTGGAGGGTTGGTCAGAGAGGGGTGTCAGGGTGCTGTGGACTGAGGCTATCTCCCCACAGCTGCTCCGTGTTCCTGCTGGACCAGAATGAGCTGGTGGCCAAGGTGTTCGACGGGGGTGTGGTGGATGACGAGGTGAGGCTCGGCCGCGCGGAGGGCGGGTGTGGCCGTAGTTCTGGGAGCCAGGAGTCCGCAGGGCGGCCAGGGAGCAGAAGGGACAGTCGACGCTCCGCTCCCTGGCGGGCCGCTGACTTCCTCCCTACTCGGTTACCGCCCCGGCAGAGCTACGAGATCCGCATCCCGGCTGACCAGGGCATTGCGGGCCACGTGGCAACCACCGGCCAGATCCTGAACATCCCAGACGCGTACGCGCACCCGCTTTTCTACCGCGGCGTGGACGACAGCACCGGCTTCCGCACGCGCAACATCCTCTGCTTCCCCATCAAGAACGAGAACCAGGGTGCGAGCTCCTGGTGGCTCCGGGAAGCGGGGCGGGGTGGGGCGGGGCCTGAGCAGGATGGGGGCGGAGCCGAGCGGAGGGTTGGCGACCCTTCCCCACCGTCCTAGAGTCCCAGAGCAGAAAAGCCGTGCGGTTACCCAGGCCAGGACGTCCCTTGAGGACACCCTGGGAGGGCAGACGCCACCGGACACACCCACCGGCTGGTGCTAGCCCCTTTCTGGTCCCCAGAGGTCATCGGTGTGGCCGAGCTGGTGAACAAGATTAATGGACCATGGTTCAGCAAGTTCGACGAGGACTTGGCGACAGCCTTCTCCATCTACTGTGGCATCAGCATTGCCCATGTGAGTGGGGACAGGGCCTAGAGCCAGTGCAGGACCTTCTCTTATCCTCTCCTCATTGACTTTGTCCAGAGCATGGGTCGGTGACTCAGAGTTCTGCTCTGGGTCACTGTACAGCCTACAGTGCCTGCTGGTCATCTCTGGCCTCAGTTTCCCATCTGAAAATCAGGATACTATTACTATTTACTATCTTGTCCTGTTAGCCTTCTAGGATCAGGGAAGACTCCAGTTGTCATTATTGCCCATCCCTTCCCAAAGCAACCTCAGCCCAAGCCCCTGGTTAGCTTCTTTTTGGGAAGCATTGGGTCTCATTGTCCAGAATTGGCAATTCTGGCTCCGGGAAGCCAACCACTAGGTTCCTGAGGCTCTCCCACTTCCTTGCTTCTCTTTCCCCTGCTTTGGGACTCAGACTCCATGACTGAAGACTAGAGCAGGCTCAGGAGGGGGTGCAAAGTGTCAGATCAAATGCCAAGAGGACCTGGGGAGGAGGAGCAAGGGGAGGGAGGTTTGGGGGGAAATCGTGGGGGTTCCCTACTCTGGGCTGGAGCTTGAAGGCTCAGACTAGGGTCAGCATGGGACAGGAAGGGGGTTCTATCTGACCCCTTTGTCCCTGTCCTGGGCATTCTGAGATTTCATAGCCACTTTGCTTGAGCCCCATCTTTCCCTCTCTCCCCCAGTCCCTCCTATACAAGAAAGTGAATGAGGCCCAGTATCGCAGCCACCTAGCCAACGAGATGATGATGTACCACATGAAGGTGAGGCCTACACGGAGTCTCTGTCCTTCTTCTCAGGATCCCAGGGTCTCCTGCAACTCATCTGTTTCTTCCCTGCCTCCCAGTTCCTCAGGGGCCCAGGACCAGCCTGGGTTTTCTGATTGCCCTCTCTTAAAGATAAGAATAGGCCCAGAGCAATGGCAGGCCTCCTGTTCTCCTGCTTTCCTCCAAGGCAGCCTCTTTCAAGCAGGTTCTGGTTTAGCTCCAAGGCTGGCAGCAGGACCCAGCCCAGGCAGGAACTTGGTTCAGCCTGATGGTCCCCACATCTGGGGAGAACTCCCACCTTAAGAATCACTGAAGGCTAGGAAGCTCACTCAGGGCCCTCTGCCAGCCCCCCTAGGTACTGTGGTCCTACAGTCCTCCACAGTCTGCTGATAGCCTGTCTCATTCCCAGACTCAGTTTCGGAAAAACGGTCCCAGGCTTTAGTTCAAAGTGTGTGGTGGTCATTTTCCTCTCACCTATGTCCAAATCAAAGGGTCCCAGACTTTGTGGGTAGGGTCAAAGCTTTGGTTGGAAGGACTGAGGTTAGACTCTAGGACATTCCCTCTGAAGGAAGGAATGTCAAGTTAGTGTCTGTGAAAGGCTGGCGTTATTTGGGGGATATCGTGAAGGGGTGCTTTGCTGAGGATAGGCTGTTACAGATGGGGTTCTCATGGGCAAGGAGGCACAGTAGGTGGGCTTGACAATGGGGATCTCTTGCCCGGTGAGGGTGCATTTTGGGGGGGGTCCCCCCCACTATGGGATTTTGAGGATGAGGACACTGGCTGGGGGTGGAGGCCATCCTCTAACACCCTGGTTGTTCCCCTCTAGGTCTCTGATGATGAATACACCAAACTCCTCCATGACGGAATCCAGCCTGTGGCTGCCATTGATTCCAACTTCGCCAGTTTCACCTATACCCCTCGCTCTCTGCCCGAGGATGACACCTCCATGGTGAGCTGGCCCTTCCCCATTTGACTGTAAGAGGTGGAGGGTGTCAGCCAGAGATTTAAGTTAGATGTGGACAGGAACTTCCTGGCAAGACAGTCATCACCAAAGGCTAGAGAGCCTCACTTGGAGCTGGAGTGGGCATGTGGTCTGCCAGCATGGACCACGGGGCCTTCCCAGGGCTCAGGGGCTGGACTGGATGATGGCCTAAGGCTGCTCCAGAACCATCAATTCCCAGGGCATGTGGTCTCAGGGTTAGCAGGCCCTCCCTGGTTTTCTAAGATTTTGTGTGAACTTGGTTACAAGAGTTCTTAGATCCCATTTCTGAAAGCTCATGGCTCTGAAAATGCTTGGCTCTACCATTTCGTGGTTCTCTGGGTTATTGGTTTTTGGTTTTCGGGGTTTTGTTGTTGTTGTTGTTGTAATGGTTCTCTGGTTTAGATCTAAAGCTCTAAGATTCCAAAATTCTGTAGGCTTCAAGAAGGCCCAAGGCAGGGGAGTCATTTCAAAACTGACAGTCCTTCTGATCCTCCCCTTTTGCTCTCTCCAGGCCATTCTGAGCATGCTGCAGGACATGAATTTCATCAACAACTACAAAATCGACTGCCCGACTCTGGCCAGGTACGTGCCCCAGCCTTCCCCTCTATGGGCGGGAAGCCCCGGGCTTTGCCCCACTCTGTCCTCTACTGTCATATCCGTTGCCCCAGCACTTTGGGAAGAGGTCTCTGAGGATGACTGGGAGTGGCCCGGTGTGTCAGAGTGGGGCAATTCCCAGCCCCTGGGACCATGAGTAAAGGAAAGGAATGGGGCAAGGCAGACATTGAAGGGCTTCTTGGAGGAGGAGAGCCTGAGGCCCCTCTGCTGCTCTCTCTCCTCCCCCCAGGTTCTGTCTGATGGTGAAGAAGGGCTACCGGGATCCCCCCTACCACAACTGGATGCACGCCTTTTCTGTATCCCACTTCTGCTACCTGCTCTACAAGAATCTGGAGCTCTCCAACTACCTCGAGTGAGTGGCTGTGCCAATCTCTCCTCCCGCCAACGTCTGGCAGCTGCTGGAGTCCCCTTCCCAGTGTGGCAGGCCCCCAACATGCACCACCTCCCGGGATCCTCCTAAGGGTGTCACGACGAAGGTTGCATAGTCCTGTTTTCCAGGTGGGACTTGCTCACAGTCACTTATGCCTGGAACAATGAGCCTGTGAAACTCCAAATCAGGGCTGCTTTCCAGGAAGGGGACCCAGGCATCCTGAGCTCCTGTCCGGTGGCTCCCAGACAACTCATGCAGCCATTCTTCCTCTGGCTGTGTGGGAGGTGGCTGATCTCCCTCTCCCTGCTGCCTCCCAACCAGGGACATCGAGATCTTCGCCTTGTTTATTTCCTGCATGTGTCATGACCTGGACCACAGAGGCACAAACAACTCCTTCCAGGTGGCCTCGGTGAGACTCTGCCCTCCCCATAGGGGGCACCCTCCTGGGGGGTGTCTGGGAGTCTCAGCCCTGCATCCTGAGGGGAGATGGGAGCTGCTGAGACCAGGAGCTGGTTTAGAGCTGGGAGGAGGCTCCCCGAGGCTTTGCAAGGGCTCTAAGATGGGAGAGTTGTAAGGGGCAGGGAGGATAGGGCAATGCCTAGCCTAATATGGCAGGCACTTACATCTGGATGTGAGGAGTGATGGAGATTTCCCGGGTTCTTCCAGAAATCTGTGCTGGCTGCGCTCTACAGCTCCGAGGGCTCTGTCATGGAGGTACCACCGTTCTACCTAATATCCCTGTACCCATCATCCTCTTAAGGCTGGTGACTTACATAGTTAGACTGTGACCCAGCTGCTCCCATTCCCAAGCCCTGCTCTCCAGACAGGCCCTGTGGACTGTCACTACCCCCGTGCCCAGGGCATGTCTGGTTCCTTTGGCTGGATGGATATGGAGAGGTACTGGTGTGGATGGGGGTGTGAGTCAGCCTTCGGATTCTGCCCGAGCCCAGGTTTGCACAGGGAGGACTTGTATTTAGCATGTTTCTCTTTGCGTGTCTGGGAATGGCCTGTGCATCCCGCTCCCCACCAGGCCTAGGATGGCTCTGCCCCCGTCACTCCCAGTTTTGCCTTAGGTTATTTAAATTGGGTCTGTCCACCCCCCAGATGGAAGCTCCTTGGGGCAAGGACAAAATCTGAGACGTCTGAATTCTCTGCCCTTGGCACAGGGCTTGGCACACAGTAGAAGTCAAACTTTCAAGGTCATCTTGCCCCATGCTGCCCCCCACCCCACAACACCCCTCTGGAGACTGCCCCTGCTTGCATGCCCCTGGGAGACAAGGGGCTCACTCCTTCCCAGGAGGCCGCCTGGCAGCCCTGCTTTTGCCCTCTGTGCCCGGAGCTAAGCCTGCTGCTCCTCCGAGTGACAGCCCGTCAGCATCTAGAGACAGGGGCCTTGCCCTCACCTCATCACTGCTTTTCTTTGTCAGCAAACAAATGTTTGCTGCATGAATTAGTGTCTAGGACTCTGGGGGATCATTTCAGAATCACTCCAGTTTGAGAGGCTCTCAGAGTTTCCTGGTTGTGTCCCTCCATGTGACAGCTGAGGGACCTGGGGCTCAGGGCCTGCAGGGACTTGTCCAGGGTCACACAGAGGCCTGCAACAGAGCCCAGAATGGGAACCAGACTCCCTGGGTCTGCCTGCTGTGTTCACCTTGAGGGGCTGGAGCTGTACCAGGCCTGCTACCTCTCTTGGGGTCAGTGGTGAACAGTGCCCCCAGTCCCCACTGTGACCCCATCTTTCCTCTCCCCCCTCCCCAGAGACACCACTTCGCTCAGGCCATTGCCATCCTCAACACCCATGGTTGCAACATCTTCGACCACTTCTCCCGGAAGGTAATGGGGTCAGGGGAAGGAGCCGAGGGAGTGGGTGGGGGTGCCTGGCAGGAGGCCTTGACACTCCCCCTGCCCTGGCCCAGGACTATCAGCGTATGCTGGACCTGATGCGGGACATCATCTTGGCCACTGACCTGGCCCATCACCTTCGCATCTTCAAAGACCTCCAGAAGATGGCTGAAGGTGCCTGCTGTTAACCCCAGGCCTTGGGGTTGGGGAAGGACCACCAAGAGGGTGATGTGCCTGCAGAGCAGCTCCGGGGATTTAGACACCCCCCGCCTCCCTGCCCAGCATCAAGCCACCAGACCCAGACAGATCTAGTACCCAACCCTTTGGCTCCCATCCAGGGTGCTGGATTTCCTGAGCCACGCATGGAGGGTGGGTCCTGGGGTCTTGCCCTCAGACAGAGGGGCCTGGGTCCTTGACCCCACCCTCTCCCCAATAGTGGGTTATGACCGGACCAACAAGCAGCACCACAGCCTCCTCCTCTGCCTCCTTATGACCTCCTGTGACCTCTCTGACCAGACCAAGGGCTGGAAGACAACCAGGAAGATTGCTGTAAGTGCTGCCCCTCCCTGAGAAGCTGCCTGCCCAGTTCTGTGTGGCTCCTGCAGCCCAGACACCCTCTCTGGGCCAAGCTCAGTCTGGCTCAGTTTTGGGGAGACAGAAACCTAGATCAGTTTAGGGCGACAGATGGGGAGATTCAGAGAGGGGCATGGACTCACTGGATGTCACACAGCAAGTCAGTGGCTGGTGGAAGGGGGGCCGGAATGCAGCCACTTGATACCATCTGGGGCTGTCCCCCCTGCCAAACTGGGCGTGAGGTGGGGCTGAGGGCTGCCTCAGTTTGCCATCTTGAGAATGAGCTGTAGAGGAGCTCACGTAGATGGAGCCCATGCACAGAGTGTGACGAGAGTGCTGGCCTTTCAGGAGCTGATCTACAAAGAGTTCTTCTCCCAGGGAGACTTGGTATGTAGGGCATAACCCTGGGTATCCAGGTTGCGGGGAGGGTTCCTGGCCTGGGGCTGGGAAGGGCTGGGTTAGTTTCTTCCTGGTGCCTGACTGAGGGAGAAGGGGCCGGGCCTGACAACTTGCTGCCTACAGGAGAAGGCCATGGGCAACAGGCCGATGGAGATGATGGACCGGGAGAAGGCCTATATCCCTGAGCTGCAGATCAGCTTCATGGAGCACATCGCAATGCCCATCTACAAGTGAGAGAGTTTGGGGCGGGGGGCGGGGGGGCGCCTGCCAAGGGGATGGGGCTGGCTGCAGCAGACCCAGGGACTGGGCTTCCGAGCTCCAGCTGACACACCCCACGGCCTCTGGGCTCAGCCATATCTTTCTGGCCCTTACATGAGGCCTTCACTTCATGCTCTCCTTGAGCGTTCCATCCCAGGCCTCACACTCAGGTGCAAGTTCCACCTGCAGGATAGCCCGCATTGCCCTTGCTACTCACAGTCTGACTTCTGCCCTGCCCCTGCGCCCTTGCACCCCCAGGCTGCTGCAGGACCTGTTCCCCAAGGCGGCAGAGCTGTACGAGCGCGTGGCCTCTAACCGTGAGCACTGGACCAAGGTGTCTCACAAGTTCACCATCCGCGGCCTCCCGAGCAACAACTCGCTGGACTTCCTGGACGAGGAGTATGAGGTGCCTGAGCTGGATGGCACCCGGGCCCCCGTCAACGGCTGCTGCAGCCTTGATGCTGAATGAGCCCTGCCCCGGGACCCTTCCCTGCCCAGGCCTCCTCTTAACCGCTCTGCACTGGCTTGGCCCCGGTGTCCTGGGACCAGAGCCACAGGTCCTAGGTTCTAATCCAGGACTTACCGTGCAACCCTGGGCAAGCACCGACCTTCCCGGGCCTCAGCTTTCTTGTCTGTATAATGGAAGCAAGACTTCAAGCCTCACCAAGACTTTGTCATTTGCCCTCTGAGAGCACAGGGGGGACTGAGAAGCAGTGGGACCTGCTCTGCGGCCCTGACCACATCTTGGCAAGTCCTTCTGAGGCAGCCTGGATGGTTTCTCCTGGGCCCCATTCCTGCCTCACCTGATCCGGCCCTCTTCCCTCTTTCAGGGTTCTCCTGCAAGGAGGAGGGGGTACATCTCAGTGAGCAGGGAGTGGGTCTTAGAAACAGTCATTAATTCTGCTGGATGGCTAGAAATAGCCATGAGGCTGAAGGTGACCCTAAGGATCGCCACTATAATTGTGGTGAGCATTGGGAACTGGGCTGCCAGGGCCCCACACAGAAGCTGCCAGAGGGCCAGCTCAGGGCTCTGGGCAGAGGGGGCTCAGGAAGAAAGCAGGATGGGAATGGTGGGCGGGAAGGAGCCTGGGGCTGGAAGACAGGTGCCAGTTGAGTCAATAATGCTTTCTCCTGACTGTGTGACCCTGGGCAAGTGACTTCCCCTGTGTGGGTGAGACAGGAGAGTGAGACAATCCATTTTCTAAGACCCCTTTTAGATCAAAGTCCCCTTGGCTCTGTGGAGTCCCAGGAGAAGCCGTGGAATGTCCCTGCAACCCTAGGGCAGAGAGCCGACCCTGAGTCCCTCAAGGGCCCCCCCGAGTGTCCCCCCTCTTAGCCTAAGTCCCTTCCCCCTCCCTGCAGCCAGAGAGGGCTGTCTCGGCCCTAGCAGGGCTCCTATCTTCTTCAAGGCCATATCTACCCATGCCCTGGGGCTTGGGAGACCCCCATAGGGCTGGGCCTCTTGGGTCAGCCTGGCTGCTGGCTTCTCCCTTCTCTGTGTTGTTCTGTATGTGGTGTGGGGTGGGGGGAGGGGGGCCACCTGCCTTACCTTTTCTGAGTTGCCTTTAGAGAGATGCGTTTTTCTAGGATTCTGTGCAACTGTTGTATATGGTCCCGTGGGCTGACCGCTTTGTACATGAGAATAAATCTATTTCTTTCTACCAACCCCTCTCCCATGGGGCTATTTCCAGATACTGTGCACAGGGATGGGGGAGACAGAATTGGGGCCAGCTAAAACTCTTTAGAACTCCTCAGCTACCGGAGCCCCCACCACTTGTGCGTAGCTCCTCTTCTAGGAGAGTCACAGACCTGTTTGGGTACCCCCTGGGCCAGTCCTCTACCAGACCATGGGGCTTAGAGGCAGACAGTGGATGAGGAGGCCTGGGTATGGAGCAGTGAGGGACATGCTGGCTGGCAGAGACTGTGAGCTGGGAAGAAAGAATTGGACTGAAGCTGGCCGCCTGGGAAGAAAGAACTAGGCTGAAGCAGGCCGCCTAGAGCTTGTCCTAAACCCTCTGTCTGCTGACCTACTGGTCATGAGTGCGCACCCACCCAGAGCCTAGACCTCTGAAACCCCTCTGGGCCTTCCCCATCTGTGTCCCCATAAGTCCTGCCGAGAAAGTGTCCCCGAGTCTGACTCTACACCAGACACAGCCCGAGTTGTGTCTGTGGATTTGCTTCCCTGCTTTTCTGGTTGTGAGCATGTTTCCATCTGCAGGGAGAGAGGCAGAGCCCAGACTGGAACAGCAGCAGGCTCAGATAGGTAAAATGTCTACACCCTGCCCTCTCTTGCCTACACCCCCTCTCCTCCCCATTTCCTCTCCTGTTCATCTTGTCCAGATCAGTAAAGCTCGATACGTTCAGTGCTCAACACTGGGATTTCCTTTCCTAGGACAGGGAGGAAAGGAGGGCTGGGAGGAGATGGTTAGGGCCATCCTGTGACCACTGGCGGTGCCCCGGGTGCCAGCCTTTGGGACCACAGAGCCTATTTCTCATGGTTTGGTACCTGCTCTTCTGGGCTGGATGGTTGCAGGGCACCTAGCTTTCCCTTAGGAGCTTGGATCCAGTCCCCTTCCCTGCCCAGCCCCCGCTTTGGGCTCTCCCAGTCTGTCCCTGTCTTCTCTCAGCACAGGACCCAGGCTGACCAGTAGGCCCCAGGTAGGGGCAGGTCAGTGCCCAGCAGACCCCTTGCTGATAGGGGCTGGCTGTTCTAACAATGTGCAGCTGACCCCGGCATCAGTGTGTGTTGGCACAGGTGCTTCTCTGCCTGTGATTCCCCTCCCCTCCCCCCAACCCTGAATGTGTGTCCCTCTTCTACCAAGCACAGCCTGTGTGCACACTGCAGGGATCTCGCTCCCCGTCCCTGCATCTGTTGTCTGTCCCCAGCTCAACCCTCCCTTGAGGACATCTAATCCCATTTGAGGCCCATGCTGTGACAGATCCTTCCTTGCCACCCAGTTGAGCAAACAGCTCACAAATATTTCTTCATGCCTTTGCTGAGGCCCAGAGCTAACTGTCCTTGTCACTGCTCTGGAAGGTCTAACAGCCTAGCCAGGGAGATATGGTCACAGGACAAGATAACCCTATGGGACTCTTGACCAGGGGGCCCAGGGCAGGATCACAACCCTGAGGAAAGGCAGGGAGGTCTGGAAGGTGAGCAGGTATTGTTTTCCTGTGGGCACAAGGGGACAGACGCTCTTGGTAGAAGGGACTGCTCATATGAAGGCTCACAGGGAATGAAGAGACAGAGGGAAGATATGGCCAGACCAGGAAGGGCCTTGAATGCTAGGCTGGGAAGTTTGGTTTTACCTCAGAGGCAGTGGGGAAGCCAGGGAAAGTTTGCAGTAGAGGAGTGACTTGGACCTGCATTTTAGAAAGATCCTGCTGGGAAGGAGAAAAAGGAGATGAGGCAGGGATCCCTCTAGAGCAGATTCTCGGTGCCCTGGGCTGGCCGTGGGAGGGAGGAATTCAAGACCTGTAGGATTGGCAGAACCTTGTGACCAATTGGGTGGAGGTGAGGGCCAAGGGAAGCCTGGGAGGTGGCCTGGAAGGAGGGTCCACGCGGCCCCTGAACCACTCCGGAGGGCGGCTCCGGGCCTCTCTCACCCGCAACGAGGGGCGCCCCCGACAGGAGGTGTGCTCGGGGGAAGATGGGCGGGGCAGCTGTTTGGGGCGGCTGGGGGTGGGGCGTCAGGAGAAACGGGAAGCCGGCTGGGAGGAGCAGTCTCTGCGCGGCTCTCACCCGGCGGCTCTCGCCGGATCAGAGAACACTAGGCTTAGCCCCGTGGCTTCTTGTAGCTGCTCAGCCCTCCCCACTTAATGGTTTCGTTTTACATAAAACCTTACTATGATTCTGGGGAGTAGATACCATTATCTCATTCTGCAGCCAAGCGGCTTGAGGTTCAGGGAGGTTAACTAATCTGCCAAGCTTGAGATGTGAGCCCCGCCTGCCTGACTTCCCCTCCAATGGCTCTTTCTCTGGGATAGAGAAAGGAGATTCAGGAGGTCAGAGTCACTGTCTCTGCAGGACTGTGGTGTAAGGTAGGGGTGGTGAGCAAGTGGGGTTGGAACCCAAGAGAAGGATCTGGGATCAGTTTTGCTTCTGTGTTGCAGAGGCCAAAGGGGTGAGACGGAGAAGAGGTGAAGGTGTGGGTGGTCTGTAGTGCAGCTCCTGGCCACTAGATGGCACTCAACCCTTGCCTCACCTCCTCAGGTCCAAGACAGGTGTGGAGGGGGGGACCAACCTCACTCCCATCCACTCACATACGCTCCTCTCATACTCACACAGAAAGATGCGTGTTCTCTCTCTCTCTCTCTCTCTCTCTCAGACAGACACACAGACTCACACGCTCATTCTACTGTCACACTGTTGAGCTGACTTTACACAGTCTACAGGGCATACGCTGTGCAGACTCCATAGGGAAAATGGGAAATGTTTCTTGGGGGCCTGTAGCCTCTTTAGCTGCTCTTTGAACAGGACTGAGATCCGCCAGTCTTACCCGAGTGAGACCCCATGTCTAGGGTATGTCTGCCTGCTGAGTGGCCTCCTTCTACGGAAGGATCCCTGGGGAGGCAGGACCAGCCTTGATATCCGGTGTGGGTGGAACCCCTCCTCTGGGCATAAAATAACTAGGAAACAGCACTGTGGGGCCTGGGCCTGTGCTGATGAAGCTGGAGAGTCAGGACAGGAGCAAGCTGGAACGTGTAGGATCCTCGGGAGGAGGCTGGGCTCAGGGGTCTTGATGTTTGGATGGGAGGACTGGGACAGGAGGTGAGGGCACTGCAGATACACCAGGACAGCAGGCTGGGTGGTGAGGAGGTGTAGGGTCTGTGTGCAGGTCCTCAGCCTCCCCCTCACTGCTCAGCCCTCCAGGGCTGCCTCCTTGAGATGAGGGGTGGGGGCTGGAGGTGGGGAGTGCAAGCCAACCACAGATGCCATGAGGTGGCCCGACAGGGTAGGGGCAAGAGGATGGCAGGGAGATGCTATTTTCTTAGACTCAGCTGCAATGTCATGGAAGGGCCTCGAGCAGGGAGGTGAAGGAGTTAGAGGCCTGCTCTGAGCAGGAGCTGGGCTCCACAGCTGCAGAGCAGCCATGCGTCCAAGCTAGACTCTGGATGGTGCCTGAGAAGAGAAGAGAAGAGAAAGTGGGTTGACAGGGGAATGAGAGGAGCGGGGAGGAGGAGGCCACATGGCTTGTTTGGGGGGGATTTAGAATGTCAGGAGAGGCCTCTATCTGACTGAAATTTGCACTGCTGGGTTCTCTCTCCTGAAACACAAAGCAAGAATTATCCCCACACACCCAGTCCCTCCAGGACTTTCTTTCCTCTCCTGGTAAGGATGAGCCTCGGATTTTTCCTTGGGGTCTCAGTTTTCCTGTCCACAAACTGGGATGATGAGGCCCCTCTGGAGGCCGTCAGGAAACAGGAGGGTGTGCTGGGAGGGAAGCCACTCTACTTCTAAGGAGTTGTGTGTGAATGCAGTCTGCACACAGACGCCATAGCCACGTTGTTTTCTGAGGGCTAACTAGCATGGGTCTGTACAGGAAGCAGAGCACACCATGCCGTTTGAAGACTGGCAGGTCAGGTGTGAGAATGGGAGGTGTTGCCTTTCCTGCCAAGATGGCGGCCACTCTCCATTCCTCAGTCATCCCTGCAGAAACCACAGAACTGGGCAAGGAGCATGGAATTCTGGGAACTAACATCTCTGGATGAGTTGGGGAGAGATTAAAGTGAGAAGCTGGGTTGGAGGAAAGCACTTGCCTCTCCCCATGTTGCCTTGGAAAGTCCACCACTGCCCATCCTCTCACGTCTGCACAAAGTCCTGGTGCTTCTTTACCCCCTTTGGGCAGTGGCTGAAGGAAAAGAACAACCTCTTAATTGGGAGACTATTCCAAATATGGGTGGGAATTACTGTCCCCTTTAGTGACAAGGGAAACTGAGGCCCAGAAGCCCAGCTGGCAGCAACCTCCCTCAGAGCAAAAATTGCTTATAGAGCGTCCCCAGGGTCAGATGAGGAAATCGAGCCTCAGAAGGACAGGGACCTCCAAGATCACGCAAAATACAGAGGCAGAGCAGAGCTGAGTACCGGCTGCCATTCCCTGGCCAGAGGTTCTTGCCCCTGTTCCAGGGAGGGCAGTCTTTGCTTCCCTGAGTCACTAACATCAGGCCTCACGTCAGCCTTGCCCCTCTGCAGACCCAGCCCTGGTGAGGTGGTTTGTTCCTCCCACATCCCAGTGCTCCTGCATCTGCCTATTGCTGGGGTCAGGGAAGGGGGAGGCTGGTTAGAGCAGTAGGTGCCCTTTTCTCTCCATATCTGCCTCTGAACATCCATCTGGCTCTCAGCTCAGACTCTCCAGGCCGTGTGTGCCGGTCAGGTGCATGTGCTTGCTTTCCTCCCACAGACCAGGAGCCTCTCAAGGGCAGGAAAAGATCTGCCTTGGCTCAGGCTTTCCACGTCCCTACTCAAGAGTTAAGTATGCCATAGGGGCTCAAAAGAGCCAAGAGAGCTCAAAAGAGCTCTCAAAAGAGCCAAGTCAGGGCTCCGGGGCATGTGTGCTGATCTCGACTCAGCTGAACACTTCAGAGAGACCCTCTGAAAATCTCCAGAATTCTCTCTCTGTGCAGCGATTCCATCTCTGGTACTCTGGCCTGTAAACGCTAGCCAAACTGGATCTCTTCAGACTCCCAACTCTATCCTCTCAACTCAGGGAAATTTCCAGGCTTCCCTGAGGATGGCCTTCCCTACTGCACTGTTATCTGAGACTTTCTCGAGGCTATAAGCTGGGCAATTGCAGAGGTTACCACAATTTTCCTTTGTCTTATGATCCCATTCCTTGTCTGGTACCTGGCCCTTTGAAAACCTTTACTTCATATATTTTGTCCATGATGTTGTTATTTCAAGGAGGTGGGTAAATCTAGCATTTATTACTCTGCCTTGGATGGGAGTGTGAGTCTATTTTACTACCTTTGATTGAAGAATAGTACTCCAAGTATGAATGTTGACAGCCTTTTGGATATTAATATGTTGGCTGTTAGGAGCAATATTCCCAGGGGTGTTCTTGTGTATGTGTATATTTTGAATACTCCGTTGTTTGAATATCTATTTCTCTATTCTACTGTGGACCTGTATCTTCAGGCTTCCATCCAGAGCCATTCCTCCCTACCTAAAAACACCCTTTTAGTGTTTCCTTTCGTGCAGGTCTGCTGCTGCTGAATCCTTCTGGGTTGGACTAGTTTGCAAATGTCTGTTTCTCCTTCATTCTTTTTTTTTTTTTTTTAAGATTTTATTTATTTATTTGACAGACAGAGATCACAAGGAGGCAGAGAGGCAGGCAGAGAGAGGCGAGAGAGGCAGGCTCCCAGCTGAGCAGAGAGCCCGTTGTGGGGCTCGATCCCAGGACCCTCGGATCATGACCTGAACCGAAGGCAGAGGCTTCAACCCACTGAGCCACCCAGGTGTGTTGTTGCTGCTGTTGAAGTCTAAGTTGGGAAGTCTTTCCTCCAAGCACTTTGGAGATCACATTTGATTCTCTTTTGAGTGGCATTGGTTCTGATGAGAAGTCAGCCAGCAGTCTTGTTCTTATTCCTTTGAAAGTCCCCTAATGGATCTCTTTCTCTAGCTGCTAAGATTTTCTCTTTGTTTTTGGTTTTCAGCAGTTTTATCACAATGTGCTTACATGTGGTTTTCTCTGTATTTCTCCTGTTTGAGATTCATAATGCATCTTGAATCCATGGTGATTTTCCCTTCCCTCAATCCAGTCTTCGTCAGCTATGGATAAGTACATTTCCGTTAATTCCCAAAGCATACTAAGAAAGTATTCTACAAAATTTTGCTGAAATCCTGTGATAACAAGAGAAAAATACTAATGCTGATATGGGAGAAATTATTTTATATTTATATTGACCACTAGATTCTTTTTTTTTAAATATTTTATTTATTTATTTGTCAGAGAGAGAGAGAGAGAGAGTGCACGTGCACAGGCAGACAGAGGCAGAGGGAGAAGCAGGCTCCCTGCTGAGCAAGGAGCCCGATGTGGGACTCGATCCCAAGACCCTGGGATCATGACCTGAGCCGAAGGCAGCTGCTTAACCAACTGAGCCACCCAGGCGTCCCTGACCACTAGATTCTTATCCTTGGGGCTCACACTCACACCCCCCTCAGGGGAGGAGAGGGTCACCAGTGGCAGTCTCCATCCTTAGCTCCTGATCTATAACCAAGGATCTGTCCCTGACCAGATATCTTTACCTAAAAAAAAGGCTTTCTACCCTCTGCCTCGTGGCTGGTGAGAAGGAAAAGCTACTTTGTCTCTGCCTCTCTGGCTTAAGTTTGCTTCTCATCAACACTTACATTGTAATTAATGCATAACACTTCAGTATTTCATGGTTTAGAACTGCTCCTTATCAGAATAGGATTTTGGAATTCCCTATGTGACAGTAAGTAGATCCCTGAGTGTTGAGTTCAAACTCAGTGAAATAAAGGGTAGCCAGCGGGCAGCCAGGGCTCCCCCTCCCTGGTGGATTTCTCCCTCTTGGCTTTGACCATTAGGCTTCGAGCACACCTGTATGACAAGTTAGTGCATCACACTGTACCTCTATCTCTGCCAGCTCATTTGCTGTTTCAGTGGTGAATTTCAGTGGTGAATTAAAGTGGAAGTAATCTTTTTACCTGGTCTGGGTCACTGTCCTCACCAATCTTTGCACCCAGGCAAAACCTGTGACCCGGCTCAGCTCTCTTGTCCATGTATCTTTCCTGAATCCCAGATACAAGTATCCAATTGCCTGATCCCTTCTAGATTGCCTTCCTGTGGTACAGAGGCTAGAAAACCTTTCCCATATTCCACACCAGCTTGGGTTTCATGTAGGACCTGGATTCTACCAGGAAGGTGTCCAGAGGTCTCTGAGCAGCACAGCATTGGCGTGCTGGGCCATCAGGAGGTGAGACATGGGAAGCCAGACAAAGGAAAGGCCACGTCGTCTTCCCAACCCCCACAGAGGCCGCCACTCCACCAGCCAGTTCCCCCTGTGGTGGCCAGAGACCACTGACCATATTGTTCTTCTGCTCCAAGCCTCCTGTGGTGGCTACCTGGAATACAACCCACCCTCTGAACTTGGCCTTGACCACGTGCATTTCCCCCAAATGCCCCAGATGCTGTTTGTCCCGAAGCTGCCTGAAGACCTACACCTTGGTCTACTCTTCCTCTCCTTTGAGTCTTCCTCGCTTTCACCCTGGCTTCCCACCTGCAGGGAGCCCCCTGCCACCCAGCTGTCACTGGCATCACAGCCCCTGATGTCTCTATCCCTTGACCAGTACCATGTGTGCTCCCACCTTTTCTAGTCAGTTGGCTCACAGGATGAGGGCCAGAACTGCCCTGAGGATTAGTATATTCTCAGCTTGGTCCTCTCCCATGGTATGCAGTAGGTACCTAATGTATGAGAAGGAAGAAGGAGGAGGAGGAGGGGAAGGAGAAGGAGAAGAAGAAGAAGAAAAGAGGAAGAAGGAGATGTCCTTGCCAAGACATGGAGGTGGAAGTTCATACTGGACATTGATGACTGCCTGCGGGTAGATAGATTCCCCTGAAAAGCAGCTGTGATGAGACACCCACAGAAGGCTTTCTAAATGGCAACTCTTCACATAGGTGCCAAGCAACAGGTGGCTGCGTGGTGATGTTTCCCCTTGAAAACCAGTTGGGCATTTTGGCTGGCCCTGACCTTTAGCTGTGTAGCTCTGAACCTGATTCTCTTCTCCCTCTGCTTAACCCTATGTAGGTTATGCATGCTGTGTACACCTTGGAACCTCGGCTGATAGAGTCCTCTCAAAAGCCCAGATCCTATTGGTTGTAATTGCCTGTCTCCCCCAATAAAACATGAGCTCCTTGAAGGGAGAGATCCGGTCTGGCTTATTTCTAGATCCTTAGTACCCAGCACAGAGCCTTCAACAGAGCAGCACTCAGCAAAAATGTACTAACTGCTTAAATGAAATGTGAGTCGTTGTAAATCCAATCCGAGTGGCTACACCCACTGTGGGATCTGGGGCTGGCCTGCGTATCTTGAGGCGTATCTTGGTCAAGATCATGGATGTGCAAGAGTTAGCTCATTCAACTGAGGGAAATAGTTTGCTCAGTAAAACCATGCTTGCATGACAAGCAGTCAGGCGTCCCGTTGGAGGAAATCATGTTCACAGTGGAGTCATGCTTGCATGACCAGCGCTGAATATCATTCGAAACCAACTGGCTTCCAGAACACGGGCAGGCTCCAGGATGCAAAGTGATATTCACCATTAGTGGGGCATGTAAAAGGACAGAGAATAGTCATTGCATTTATACTATACCCTCATCAAATAAATTCTAAAATGTCACCAATGGAAAATTCTTCCCTAAGGAAATATCCCCCCCAATTCCCCTAAGCATCTATTTTCATCTCTTAATACAATCTGTGACTCCTTATTCCTGGGTCCTCCTAGGGACCAAACACAGGGCCCCGGTTTTGTGTTCTCTCTTATTCTCTTAGCAGTTTTTTCATGACACTCTTCCAAGTTGCTAGATGGGTTTCTGTGGCCCCTCTTGGCAGCTGGTGGGTATCCCACCGAGCGAATGGGTTGGGCAAGGTGGTTAAGGGTGTGGCATCTGCCATGTGGCAGACCAAGTCAGATCCTGTCCTGCCATTCCTTGTTGTGTGACTTTGTGTAAGGACTTAACCTTCCCTGAGTCTCAGTTTCCTCCTCTGTACAGTGGGGATAATAATAAGCTTTCTCAGGGCTGTGGCAAAGATTAAATGAGAAGAGGCATGAAAGCCTTTGGCCTTTGTCAAAGTTGCCAGTGGTATGAATTGCAGGATTTCATGGGGGTATGTTTCTGGGAATGAGGAAGTAACTTCATCTTTGGCAAAGGCTGAGGGATGGGAGGAAAGCTCCCGGGAAGAGGGCTTTGGCCTTAGAAACAGAAAGGGCAGGTTCATAAGAGTTTGGAAGAGGTCACCGTGGCATTCTGGGTTAGTGTATTGAATGTGTCCCTCCCCAAAAGGTATGTTCAAGTCCTAATCCCTGATTCCTGTGAATGTGACCTTCTCTGGAAATAGGGTCTTTGCAGATGTGATTCAGTTGAGGTCATTATAAGAAGGAAATGTGGACACGGAGACACACAGAAAGGTCATTTGATGATGGAGGCAGAAATGGGATGATGCCAGCATAAGTCAAGCAACACCAAGGAGTGCCACCACCACTGGAATCTGTGAGGAAGCCGAGGAAAGGTCCCCCTCTAGGTCCTTCAGAGACAGCATGGCCTGCCAGTGCTTGTTTAGGACTTCTAGGCTCCAGAACTATGAGACAACACATTTCTGTCATTTGAAGCCACCCACTTTGCGGAGATTTATAATCTCAGCCCAAGGAGACCACCAGAGGGGGTGTGGCCAGGAAATAGTGCCTCAGGGCACAGGTGGATTGGAGGGAGGGGGACACAGCTGACCCCGGAAGGCTTTGCTGTTTTGATTCCACTTGGTAGGACAGTCTAGTCATTGAAGAGCATCTGGGAGGCACACACAAATGCCTGGTTTCCTTGCCCTGAGACGGACAATTCCTCAGTGCAATCGCCAATCAACGCTCCATATTTCCTTCCCCCACCAGACTTACCCGATCCATGTTCGGCTCATTCCCCTTTCCTGTCCTGCTTGCCTCACTCCCTTACAGGTTGTTTCTGACAAGTACTCCCATCTCTGTCAACCACGTGGTCACCGTCCCTCAGAGTGGTTCCTGACAAACTTGCCCAGCCCAGCCTTGTGCTAGCTGCTGGGGGTGGGGGTAACAGAAGCATTAAGGCAGGGCCCCGCCCAGAGCTCAGGGTTACCTAGTGCAACATTAATTGATTCATCACTAGTTCATAGTGAAACACACATTTATTGAAAACATACTATGTGCTGTCTCCAACTGGGCATCGGAAAGGCAACAGAACCAGACGCTGGGCATGCCGGGATGGCGCTGTTAAATGTCCGACTCTTCAGAGTCTGAGATTGAGCCCCGTGTGGGCTCCACGCTCAGGGTGGAGTCCGCTTGAGGTTCTCCTGCTCCCTCTGCCCCTTGCTGCGCTTGCGCTGGCTTGCTCTCTAAACAAACAAACAAATAAATCTTAAAAACAAAACAAAACAAAACAAAACAACCCAGACACCAAATTCAGGCTAATTGAGCAATAGACATTATTTAATAGACTCGTAGGCAGGGGTGCCTGACTGGCTCAGTCCAGAGCATGCAACTCCTGACCCCCGGGTTGTGAGTTCAGGCCCCGTATGGGGATTTACTTAAAAAAAAAGGGGGGGTGGTGCCTGGGTGGCTCAGTCGTTAAGCATCTGCCTTTGGCTCAGGTCATATCCCAGGGTCCTGGGATGGAGCCCCACATGGGGCTTCCTGCTCAGTGGGAACGCTGCTTCTCCCTCTCCCACTCCCCCTGCTTGTATTCGCTCTCTTGCTGTGTCTCTTTTGTCAAATAATAAAATCTTAAAAAAAAAAAAAAAAGGCAGACTCACAAGCAAATGTAAAATGGCAGTTGTGCCAACGGGGCCATTAAGAAAAAGGAGATGCTTTAAGAGTCTCTGACAGGTGGATTTGACCTGGTCATGGCGGTCAGAGGGTCTTCGCAGAAGGAGAGCAACCCAGGCTAAGGCCTGAGGTGAGTAAGAGCAGAGGAAACAACAGAGGGAGCAGAGGGAATGAAGATCCCAAGGCAGGAGGCAGCACAAGAAGGAGGGTCTTAAAGAAGGTCAGCGGAGGGGGGTGGCTGGGAGACTACGGACTATGAGAGGGAGCTTGGAAGATGAGGCAAAAGAGTCGGGCTGTGTTAGGAGTTTGAGCTTTATTCCAAAAAGAATGACTATCAAGTGTTTGCAGTAGGTGGGTGACTGGGTCAGAAACCGAGACACGTACTCTGGCGGCAACACAGGCTTGGGAAGCAGCTGGGTGCCTGCGCAGGTAGAGAGCTCCCGCGGCAGCTCTAGCGAGCGTGTGGCAGTAACATGGGCCCAGGTCACGGAGGATGGAGAGAGGTGCACGGATTGGAGAGACAGCCTGACCGATGGGTTGGAGGTGATGTCTGGGAGGGAGAAAGGAGGTTGGTGACGACTCTTAGTCTCCTGGTTTGTGCAACTAGATCGATGTTGGTGCCATTTGCTGGGAGGAGGCGCCCTGGAAGAGGACCAGATTTGGAGGAGAAAACCCTCAATTCAGGAGAAGTTTTTTGTAAACCCTATGGTTGCAGGAATATCAGCTGTTACCACCCACTCATTAAAAAAAATATTGAATAAATGCTTGCTATATGCTGAGCCCTGTGCCAAGTGCTGGAGATGGAAGGGAAGGAAATTAGCATTCGATGCACAACTCTGCAAGTCAGCAGGCTAGCGAGATGAAGGTGGGCATCACGGTGTAACAGATTTGGTTTTGAAACCTGGCTCTACAGCTTCCTAGCTGTGTGACCTTGGGCAAATCACTTAAACTCTGGGTGCCTCAAGAACATCTGTAGAATGGGATTTACATTCCTGTCCCCTAGAATGTTCTGTGGCTCTAGGGACAACACAACCCAGCGCCTTTAGCACAGTGCTTTGCACAGAGTAAGTGCTTAATATAACGATGCTATTGTTTGTTCTTTCTGTGAGGCCTGGTCCTAAGTCATTTTATCTAATCTCTACCCCAGCCTCCTGAGGACAGAATGATCATTGTATCTCATTTTACAGATAAGGCAGCTGTGCAGATTGCCTACCCAATGGCATTTCCCCTCTTCCTCACTGTGAGAAAGCAGGATTGGTTTGGGTGTTCATTATTCCATATTCAGGAAAGCTGGCCCCCTCTCTTGCCTCAGGGCATAAATCCTGATTAGTCTAAACTAATCATGGTAATTCCATTCCCCGACCCAAAGATTGATTTAGCAGTCATGTGGTCCATTCCTACCAGGTTAGGAACTTCGAAGTTGCCCAGAAATGTCCCCCTTGTAGTTCTAGTAGTGCTGAGTGCCTGGAAATCTGTCATTTCCAGGCAGACTAGGATGGCTGGTCACCCCAATGGCCAGTGAGACCTGAGGAGACAACTTCTGTGGGGATGGGGGACATCTGGAAAACTTTTTCTTCGCTAAGAAAAAATGGTAAAGATCTATATATGGGAGGACATGCCCTTCTTTGCTGGAAGGCTTTGTTTCTCCCTACTGTGTTTGGAGCTGCTGGTGCCATCCTGTGACCACGAGAGGAGATAAGCAGCAAGCTAAAGATGGCGGGGTAGAAAAGTGGGAAGCACCTGGGTTCTTGAGGACCACTGGCCTGTAAGCACCTAGCTCAGGGTCCTTGCTAGGACAGAAACAAACTACAATACCCACTAATATCTATCCCCCGAAGCCCAAAGCATACTGAGGCAAAATGGCACCCAGCTGGAAAGGGACAGAGCTGGGTCTAAAACCATCTCCATTGTGGTTTTGATATCTTAATACAGAGAGAAGTGTAAGTTCTGCAAACCACTACATTTGCCTAGGACAGTGTTTCTACAAGTATATTTCTTCCACGGGGTGCTCTCTGCACAAGGATTCCATCATCAAATCGGTTTGGGAGACATGACGTGCTGTACACTTACTGCCACGTATTAATTTTGGAAGTCCTGCAGGAAGGAAATCTGTTTATCTTGGATTCACTCGGTGTTTTCTCAAAATCATTTCAATGTGGAGTTTTTCATTTCTTTTTGTTTTTGTGAAGCCCCATTGATGTCCCCCAGGTGTTCCACAGAACACAGTTTGGGAAATGGTAAGGTAACAGACGCAGAGGCTGTCTGGAGGGGCGCCTGGTGGCTCAGTGGATTAAAGCCTCTGCCTTCAGCTCGGGTCATGATCTCAGGGTCCTGGGATTGAGCCCCGCATGGGGGCGGGGGGGGGGGGGTCCCTGCTCAGCAGGGAGCCTGCTTCCCCACCTCTCTCTCTGCCTGCTTCTCTGCCTACTTGTGTTCTCTGTCAAATAAATAAATAAAATCTTAAAAAAAAAAAAAAAAGAGGCTGTCTGGAGAATGAGACCGCAGCGAGGGGCTCTGGGTAGGAGCCCCCGTTTGCTTGCGGTTGGATATGATTACAGTGGTGCCCCCTTCCCCTCCTCAGAGTATCCTAGTTTGAGATGATCAGCTGTGTCATCATCATGGGAGAGGGGGAAGTGAGGGGCTTTTTAGGATCAGGGAGCGGGGTCTCCCCCACCCCCCAGCAGAGAGGTGTGGCCAAAGCGAGCCAGCTGGGGCTGGGGCGAGGGCACCAAGCGGCAGGAAGAGCGAGGAGTATGGAGTTCAGCTGTGGCACGCGCTGTACATGTGACTCGGGAAGGGAGGTGGGGGTGGCAGTACCGGGCCATGAGCCTGGGTGGGCAGAGAGGAATGGCAGGCTCACAGGTCGCAGCGACACAGGGATGGCCTGGGCCCAGAGGCCGCACACAGCACCCACAGGAGGTGTGCCCTGGGCCAGTTTTCTCCATACTCTAGCAAGCAGGGCTATCTAATGAGTGGCTTGGGCAATGGGAACTGGATGGTAGCACCCATCCCAGCAGGCGGAGGCCTAAAGGAAGGTAAGAAAGCAGCCCAGTCCTGAGTTTGTTACTCCTGTCCCTCCGGTCCCAAGCTGTTCTTTTGTTTGCTGTCTGGGTCCCTCATTGGACCTGAAGCTCTATGAGGTCAGGCTCCGTGTGTGTTCTGCCCACCGTTGTATCCACTGTGCCTGGAGCAGTTCCCCATCCATAGCAAAGGCTCAATAAATACATGTTGAATAAATGCATGAGAGGGAGAGAAACATCTTTCTAAACCAGAAGGGCATTAAGACTTAATGAGCCTCTACGATGCGCCGGGGGGCTTGCCAGCAGGCATCTCCTTTAGCTCACCTCGGAGGCAGAGATCACGGATGAGCTAATGAGGAGCCAGCAGATCCCATTCCTCGGCTGAGGCCCCGTTCAAGCCCCTCCACCTGCAGGAAGCCTTCCCCGTCTGAGCCACTTCCCCTTCACCAGGCTTCCGCTCCTCTGAGCTTGATAAAATCCAGCTCTTAACTGCGTGCTGTCCAGCGTGGCATTTCATCAGACGTCCTCCCACTTGACTGTAAACCCTTCAAGAACAGAGGCTACATCTCTGTTTCCAAGTCTCCCCCACAGCACCCAGAGCTGAAAAGAACAAAAAACAAAAAGCAACCACGTATGTTTGTTAATTGGTAGGTTTACTTTTAACACCGGTTCCAGCATGACCTTGACCCCGGGCACTCTTCTGGCCATTAGTGCTGCTGCTCTGTGTATTCTGTCTCAGTTAGGAGTGCTTTTCGCTCCGTGACAGAAGACCTGACAAGCAGTGTCTTAAACAATCAGGTCACTTAATTATTTCACGCAGGAGAGGGCTGGAGGCAGGCTGGGGCAGTGCTCCCAAGATGCCAGCAGACTCAAACTTTCTGCTCGGCCCCCTTGAGCGTGCCGGCTTGTCGCCTCACAGTACAAGGTGAAGTTTAGGCTTCACGTCTAAATTCCAGGCAGGAAGATGGGAGAAAGGGAGGAGGCTAGCCCAAGTGTCCTTTTGCTCAGAAAAGCAGAAGCTTTCCCAGAGGCATCTAGCAGACTTCTGCTTCATTTTATTGGCCACACTCAATAAAAGAGCCTGAGAAAACAGCTAGGTTTTTCAGATTCTGTAGTTAAGGGGACAAAGGAAAAGTGATTTTCAAGTGGGTGTTGCATGAGCCCACCAACAGTTATTGCTGTAGACGCTAGAGAAGGAAGAGAGAATAAAGATAATCAGCCTTGTCATTCACTCCAGCGGGCCATTCTGAAATCTCCCCAGCGCAAGCAGGACCCTGTTTAGATTTATTTGTTCCTGGGGAGACACTCTACGTTCTTGGGTATACATAAACACGGATGCCTACAGACATAAAAGGCATAGTCCATGCCTTCCAGAGCCACACAGTCAGGTGGAGAGGACGTGCTGGGCTGGCAGAGATAGAGCCATCATCACCATAATGTGTGCTATGGCTTGTGCATAGAAAGATACGAGAAAAGGAGCATCTAACTCTGCTTGGGGGCAGTCAGGGAAGACTGCCCAGAGGAAGTGACACATGGGGTTGCCATGGCAGCTAAGGCTATGAAGAAGGGGCCAGGGGTGGGTGGTGATCCAGATGCTGGAAAGTGCAGGGCCAGGGGGACAGTGGTGGGAAGAGAGCGCAGTGTAAATGATGAGCATCCCAAAGTTCTGTTTTGCTGGTGTGTGGGATGCCTGATGGAGAGAGATGAGGCTGGCAGGGCCAGATCATGAAAAAGGCATGATGTCTGCTGCTAGAGGCTCAGGTCTCCAGCACGGGTGCTTCGGTAGAGGGTGGTGCCGTTTTCTGAGACAGGAATCACTGAACTCAATTTGGTAATGTTGACTTTGGGGGCTTCAAGCTGTTCCTATGGCCCATGAATTTTTTTTTTTTAAGATTTTATTTATTTATTTGACAGAGATCACAGTAGGCAGAGGCAGGCAGAGAGGGGGGGGGAAGCAGGCTCCCCACTGAGCAGAGAGCCTGATGCAGGGCTCGATCCCAGGACCCTGGGATCATGACCTGAGCCAAAGACAGAAGTTTTAACCCACTGAGCCACCCAGGCGCCCCACCCCATGAATTTCTAAGACAGCCTCATCCACTCCAGTTACTGTTGTATGATTCTTAAATTTATAGGCTCTGTTCAAATCTCTCTTCTATATTCCCTGCCTGTGTATCCAATGGAGCTTTGGCTACATGACAACCATGCCCAAAATTTAGTAGCTTAAAACTAGAACATTTAGCCCCTGAATCTGTAGGTTGGCAGTTTGTTTGGGCTCAGATATGGTCCCCCTTAAAGACTAAAAAGATAGAGGGCGGTGGTTCCCATTGTATCCGCCCCCATTTAATCCACCTCTATTAGTGTCTGCAAAAACCATTTGGCTCATGTTGGATTATGTGATAACCACAAGTGATAACCTCGAATGCAGCTCTTATACTGGATGTAGTATCTTTATTGGGCTAGATGAGCACGATCTCTGGCCCGTACTGTTAACTCTGCCAGGGTGTTCTTTCCAATCCCCATTAGCAAAGAGAACCAAAAGCAGTTCACAAATAAATGAGCAATAGTACTCATTTATAGTCTTGCCCCCAAGACTATAACTGTCCTTCTCTGTCAAACAAGGTCTGTCACAAAGACCTTGGTTACCTTGACTTTCTACAGACCATTACTCTGGTCCACCATATTGGTGAGGTCATTGGACCTGGTAAACAGGAATATGGGGTTACTCTGAATGTCTGAGTAAGACACATATGTGCCAGGGGGTGTGAGAAAAAGCCTACAAGGTTCATTAGTCTGCTACATAGGTGAAGGATTTAGGGGGTCTAGGTCTGAGACATTCCTTTTGAGGCAAAGAACAAATTATTACATCTTACACGCCTTATTGCCAAGTGAGATACACATGTTTGATGGATCCCTTGGAATCTAGAGGCAATAGATGCCATGTTGAGGATAGTATCCCAATCCATTTATCGGGTGGTCGGAAATCTAACAATTTCAAGTGAGGCCCTGAGGAAGAGAGAGCTGTGCATTAGGACAAGGTCACAGTACAAATAGCTCTGCCCCTCGGCTTTAGCATTGGAACTGTCCATGGAAATAGGATGTGGGTTGGAGTCTCTGGTGAGCCCCATAAGGAGATGCATGGTGCGGACCCTCTTGCTGGGCCGTGCCTTCTGCATCAGAAAACTATATATATTTGAGAAGCAGCTCCTGATGGACTAGGGGCCCCTGGTAGAGGCTGAACATGGTGCGCTCAGAAGTGCACTATGTAATTAGGAGACAGGAGCTATCATGAGCTGGTAGTCCATCCAGTCATAGAGCAAGGAGACAGGCACAGTAGCAATCCACCGACTGATGGAAAGGGTACACTGAGGCCTGAAGAGGTCTGTAAGACACAAATGAGTCATACGAGCAGGTGGCTCAGAGCTCCGTGTCAGAAATCTGTTGCAGTGATGTCTCTCCTGCACTCAAGCCCATGGCCTCATGGGGGCTTCTCTGTGACCTGACCATGGAGAAAGGAAACATCCAGGCGTGGTCCACATATAGGGGGAGGCCTGCCTATAAGTTGACGTGAGCCAAAAATGGACTGTTGCCACACTGTAGCACCAAGCAGTGGTGGCCCTAGAAGGTAGTATAGAAGGCAAACCCTCCTAGTGGGCAGAGCTCCAAGCAGTGCTTTCAGCCATAAGTGTTATGGGGGTAAGATTTGGCAAAGATGAAGACACACATTTCTGAGCAGTGGTAAATCACTGGCTGGCTGGTCAGGGGCCAAGAAGAAGCATCATCAGAAGACACAGGAGAGGCACGTGGACGACCTACAGGGTGGGGGAGGCAGGGATGTGAAGATGTTTGTGTCTCGAATCTATGTTCACTTGGAAGCACCCACCTCTGAGGAAGCACGCAACAGCCTGGTGGACAGGATGATTCCTCTGGCCCATGGCAGCCAGCCGCTATCCTTAGCCAGCCCAGTGCTGGGGCTGGGACCCATAAATGGGGGAGTCACAGGGGCAGGGATGGGGGCTGTGCAGAGGCCCAGCATCAGGGGCTCACACCCACCAATGCCTATCTAGCTACGCCTCTGTTGATTATCTGATTATCTAACTTGCCACCAATGTTCTCCAGTGCTGCTCCATCCCTAGCGCTCAAGCAAGTGGGTTATACCATGCTCCTTCTATCTGGAAGGGGAGTTAATTCTTTCTTATAGGAACTTAAACTAGCTCTGGGGTGTGGGTTTGCCTTCCCAGCCTACAGGGCCTCTGCCACCAATTCAGAGTGACGGCATCCCTGATTTCCCAACAAAGCACTCTGCCTTGCCCTGCCTTAGCCTAATGGCCATATTTTATGATGAAGATGGGACAAGGGGCACAGTCCCACACTATTCACTGGTCCCCTGACACCATGAGTCACCTGGAAGGCTGAGTGAGGCCACTAGCCTAGGGATGCCCCCTCGAAGGATTGCAGGGGCTGTCCTGGAAGGTATGCAACCTGTATTGAACTGAGGGCTGGTATGCGGTACTCCGGTACTCCGTCCCCATTAGCGGGAATACAGAGGTCGGGGAGCTAAAGGGTAAAAGGAGGAGTGCCCCCTCCTACCACCATTTCCGGTGACCTACTTGCAGATGTTGAGTTTTGTGTTCTTACAACTTTAGGCTACACCGGAAAGAAGTCCTGGTTTCCAGGGAGGGGCTCTTCCACCAAGGGACACCGGAAAGTTCCCTTGAACCTGAAGCTACAACCGCTGCCTGATCACTTTCGGATCCCGTGCCCATGGTTCAGAAGGCCAAAAGGATTTGGCATGGTGGCAGGTATAATCACCTCTGATTTTCATAAAGAGGCAGTGTTGCAGACACTGAGTGGGGCAGAAAGGAGCATGTCCAGAGCTCAGGGCATTCCCTAGGGTGCCTCTTGTTGCTTCTGTGCCCAGCAGTAGCACTGCGTGGGTGACTGAAACATCCATGGTCTGATAAAGCCAAGGACATCAAGGGCTCAGAGCCCTCAGGGACAAAAGTCTAGGTCATCCCCTTGGCCAGCAGCTAGACCAGCTGAAGGGCAGCAGAGGTCGAGAGAAATTTAGAATGGGCAGTGGCAGGGGGAAATGACAAGCATCAGTTAGATATGCAAATTCAAACTACACTGAGAGATCATTTCTCACCCAGCAGATGAATATAAATCCCACAGTTGGACAACAATTTCTCTTGGGAGGCTTCGAGAGAAAGGCACACTCACACATTCCTGGGGAGGGTGCAAAATGGTATGACCTCTGTACGGGGGACATGGCAACATCTAGCAAAATGACATATGCGTTTACCCATTTCTAGGAAACTATCCCAAATATACACTGGCAAAAACCTGAATTGACGTTGGCACAAGACTGCTCACTGCAGCAGTATTTGTATTAGCAAAAGACCCAGAGGAAGATCATCAAGAGAGCTGCACTTCTTCCTTGTGGCAGCTGTTGGGAAGGAGTTGGAACCCAGACAAAACATTGGGTGGTTTACTTGTTCCTAACTGATGTGTACTGAGGGCCTGCTATGTGCTTGGTAGCTTACATATATTACTCTGTTTAAACGCTTTAGCACCCCTGCATACTTTCTGGAAACAAATTTGTATCTGTGACCTTTAACTCAGAAATTCTAAGAATACACCATGCAAACATAACCAAAAATGGCAACCATTCTTTATGCACAAGGATGCTTACTGCAATATTATTTTTCAGAATTATTTGTTTTGTCAAATTTATGTAGGCATGTGATTCAAAAAAAAGAGGGCAAGCAATACACAAGAGCTTATAATGGTGTCAACCATCTCCAGCTCTGCACCTTTCCGTCCCAGTCTGGTCTCTAGAGGCGACCCCTTTGAAGCATTTCTGGTTTTCTTTTTTTTTTTTTTTTTAAGATTTTATTTATTTATTTGACAGACAGAGATCACAAGTAGGCAGAGAGGAAGGCAGAGAGAGAGGAGGAAACAGGCTCCCTGGTGAGCAGAGAGCCTGATGTGGGGCTCGATCCCAGGACCCTGGGATCATGACCTGAGCCGAAGGCAGAGGCTTTAACCCTCTGAGCCACCCAGGCGCCCCTCTGGTTTTCTATCTTTGAGGTGTAGCTTCTGTATCTTTAAATAATGTGTTTGTGTGATTCTGCATTTGCTAAGTTTAGATATTGTGTATTGGCTTCCTGCTACAGATTAAAGTAGGACCTTTTCAAGATCAAACACTACATTTTAATTCTCTTCAGAACCCCAGGACCTGGCCGTGGAACTAGCAGGAAGAGAGTATTAAGTAAATATTTGTTTAAAAAAAAAAAAAGGAATAACCTGGGTGGTCAAGGAAGGGAAGGCATTGGAAGCAGAGAGAAAATCATTGGCAAAATGGCTGAGGCCTCTCCTTCCTGACTAACAGGACCCTGATCTAATTCAGGGTGGCTGTGTACCCAGCTCAAATTGCTTACCTCCCACACTCTCTCGTAGCAAGTAGAGACCATGTGACCCATCCCAGCCAAAGGCATGTAAGTAAAAATTACTTATATAAGTAACTTCTGGGAGCTTCTGGGAAAGGTTTCTAAAGGAACCCTGAGGCAGTTGGCATATCCTTGGGTCCTTTTCACTCGTCCTCATTCTTCTTTCCTGCAACAAGGATGTGATTTCTGGAGGCTTAGCAGTCATCCTGCCACCATATTCTAAAGATGGAAGACCAAAGCAATAGAAGGAGCTCAATTTTTTGAAGACATCGTTTAATTTTACAGCTTGGACTGACGATCTCTAGACTTTATGTTTCCCGAGACAAATAGTGCTTTTATTTGTTTAGGATCACATAATTAGTTTTTCTGTGGCTAGCCGCTTCATGTGTTCTTAACAGAGGGACATGGAAAAAGAACAGCTAAAATCTGATGGTTGTTGGTAGTACAAGGAGATTCTGAGAATTTTCTATAATAAAGAATTTATAAAAGAACTATGAAAATTATACACGCGCGCACACACACACACACACACATACACATATATAACTCATCCTTGCAAATACGATTTCCAAAAAATTTCGCAAGACATCTGGGCTTCAGAGATTGTTGCTATGTCTTGTGACAGTGTGGCTTAACCTCTAAAGTCTGTAATTTTGATTGGTTGTTGATGAAAAAAGCAACTTTTGTTTTTTCTGAGTTGTTGCCTAGGCATTTTAACGTATGATAACCTTATTCATACTCAGGGTCTGGATATTTATTTATTTTTAAGATTTCATTTATTTATTTGAGACAGCCAGAGAGAAAACACAAGCAGCAGGGAGAAGCAGGCAGGGGGAGAGGGAGAAACAGACCCCTGCCAAGCAGGGAGCCAGATTCAGGGCTCTATCCTGGGTCCTGGGATCATAACCCGAGCAGAAGGCAGGTGCTTAACCGACTGAGCCACCCAGGTGCCCCAAGTCTGGACATTTAAATAAGGAATGAAGTTTAGAATTCCCACCATAAGTTCCTGTTTTACTTTTCCCAACCACCTTCTAAAATAATCACGAAGAGGTAAGCCCACAAAAAGTGACCTCTGCCCCAGCCACCTTATAGGCAATAGGTGCTTGCTACTCTGCTCTCTATCTCCCCCTGGCTCTTGATCTGGGACAGAGGACGGTCCCTTGTGGGGTATATTGAAACTGCGCCTTGGAGCAAAATGACCATGTGGGTTTCATTTCCCCAAAGTGGGAGCTTGGATACTGAGGGATCCCCGTGCTTCTGACCGTGTGGGTGCCTTGTGGCAGAGTCTGCATATTCTTAATTCGATACACCAGCCCCAGCTTCTTAATACAGTTGTCTTGATAATGTTTTAGACTGGTGATGACACTTGAATTCCCTCAGCTTTTTGGGGAGGTACAAATGCCTGTGAATTTTCTTTCTTTCTTTCTTTCTTTCTTTCTTTCTTTCTCTCTCTCTCTCTCTCTCTTTTTTTTTTTTTTTTTTTTTTTTTTTTTTTTTTTTTTTTTTTTTGCCAAGACAGGATCCTTGGCATGGCACCTTCCTCAATATACATGAGGGAAAATAAAACCACTCTGTACTTATTTACTTTACAGATTTTATTTATTTGAGAGAGTGCTCGTGCTCACATAGGTGCACAGGACAGGGGATGGGGGAGGGAGAGAGGAGTGGAGGCTGGCACAGAGTCCAACACAGGTCTGGATCCCACGACCCTAACTAAGACTATGAGCTGAGCCAAAACCAAGAGTTGGTCGCCCAACTGATTGAGCCACCCCGGTGCCCCCAGAATTACTTATTTTTTTTAAAAAGATTTTATTTACTTATTTGACAGACAGAGACAGAGACAGACAAGTAGGCAGAGAGAGAGGAGGAAGCAGACTCCCTGTCGAGCAGAGAGCCCGATGCCGGGTTTGACCCAGGACCCTGGGATCATGACCTGAGCCGAAGGCAGAGGCTTTAATCCACTGAGCCACCCAGGCGCCCTGCAGAATTACTTATTTAAACAAAGAATTTGAGAGTTGTTTTTTTTTTTTTAATATCATTTAAATTGACAAACTGATACGAAGCTAAGAACAGAGACTTGCGACTCCAGGTGAGGCTCAAATAGGAGCCAACCAAAGGGAAGCTTTTTCACTTCATGGAGTGGACACTTCTTGCCCCACCACACACCCTGTCAGTTCAGTTTTGACCCCTGCCATTGCTGCCCCAACTGGATCTGTGGAGGCGTGACCCCACACCTCAGCTGATGGCCGTCCGCTGGGTTTCTCTCACTTTCTGCCCACGGCTTCTCTGAAGCCATAGTGAGAAATGCCTGTGCGAACTCACAAGTATTCATTCATGCGTGTGAGCCCTGGATGTGGGACAAGTGAATACCCCAAGGGGCAATGCTTGTCTACTAGGGGATGAGAACCCACAGATGAATGCTCCCTAATTCTGAGATGCACCCCATTCAGTCCTATGAGAGCCAACGAATGCATCAGCTCAGCCTTGTACTGGATTTCCCTCCTTCCCTGGAGCTAGCTCTCCAGTTCCTGTAATGACCAACTTGTTTCCCCAATTTTAGCTCTGAAAGTCTCACAACTTGTGGACCCCCTCCATCCCCAACAAATAGGGATGACTAGTCAGCCTACTGGTTCCTCATACCTGCACCGTGGCTGTAGCCCTTCCAGGTAAGTCTTTGTCCCAGGCTGTTTAGAGAGGGAACCCAGGCAATGACAATCCATTTGGGTCTTGTTAGGGGTACCTGCCTGTCTCTGAGATCTGTTTCTAACAAGGACATCAAGTTGTGACAGGCTAAGAACATCTATAGAGCACTGGGAAGTGAAAAACTGAGGTTTCTGTTTCCTGTTGTTGTGGATTATTGTCTTGTGCCTTTTGCCAGATGTTCATGGGTATGAATCCAGACAATATAGGTAGAGTCTTATTTACGAGCCCGCCTGCAGTCAGAGCAGATGGAAGAGCTCTTGTGCTTCTGTCTCCTGGAATGAATGTTTCTAGTTTCTGGGTTAGAATTTTATCTGATTCGGAGCTGGAGTGTTTTCTTTCTGTTCAAATTATGGCCTAGCTAAGTGAATTTTCCCTAGAGGCTCAGAGCTGCAAAACTCTGGCCCAGAGAGGGTTGTTTTTTCCCAGATACAGGGAACTACCGCCCCCTAGAGGATAAATATGTGTATGATGGTTCAGGGAAACTCAGGCGCGCTGTTTTAATCAATGCATGCATGGTTTCTTCTCCTTAGGGGGGGGTGAAATGTTACTGCTTAATCTTTAGATTACCTAATAATTTTTTAAAAGATTCATTCATTCATTCATTCATTCATTCATTCATTCATTCGGAGGGGAGGGGCAGCGAGGGAGGATCTCTAGTAGACACCCCACTGAAAGTGCAGCCCCAGGCAGGGCTCAGTCCCACCATCCGGAGGTCAGGACCCCAGATCACCATCCCAGCTGAAACCAATAGTCTGACGCTCAACTGGCTGAGCCACCCAGGTGCCCCTAGATTGCCTAATAATTTGAAAATTTCTTTGGTTATTTGAGATTTTCTACCCCATGTTAAAGCCCAGCTGAATTGCGTTTGAATTGGTATGAAGTTAAGGATCAGGAGTGGGGAATCCAAGGGACTGGAAGCCCAATAGATATTTCAGTTTGCTGATTTCTGGAAGATTGCTCTGGATACACTACGGGTGACATGAAATGAGTTTGATATCAAAAAGACTTTTGAATTAATTAGGCCTGCTCTGTAGAAAATATTTTGTAGAAAATACTTCCGTAATGTCTCTCCTCAGTGAATTTCTTATTTGTGTCGGTTTCAAGAGATCAGTGAGCACTTATATAAATCCCAGATAAAGGGATTTAGAGTCTCCCAGGGGGAAAAATTAAGAAATCAAGCCATACATCCAATACTTTAAATGTGCTAGCCTTTTGTGAAAAGCCCCCCAGGCTGAGAGAAAAATAAAAGAAAACCTTCCAAATCGCAGAACACCGTGTTTACAAGAAGACTTGAGCCGTAAATTGCACTCTGTAATTTATGTTAATACATTTAAATAGATTAAAGAAATTATCTTCAAAGGATGAATCTTTTAACAGTTTTTTCACTTAGAAAAAAATGACTTCCAGTGGAAAAAAAATGAAACTACTCAACTGAGTATTAAAACCTTTGGGTAAAAGGTAAATTTTACATTCTTAGAAGGATGAAACAAAATATGTGTAAATAACCTACAAAATAAACAAATACAGATTTAAACACTATTGTTGTTTTCAAATCTAAGCCCTTTCTCCTAAACGTTTTTGGATGTGAAACGGGAAAATCTAACTTTGGTTTAATAGCTTCATGGTCCCTGCTGAGTTACAAAATAAATATGCAAATCAGGCCCAATGATATGCAAATTCACACCAGGCCCAAAATTAGCACTCGCAAAGATTTTAAGAAACCCTTCAATACTAAGATTTCCAATCAAGGTTCAGAGAATTCCGTTACTCTATAAAATAAATATAAGGAAGCCCTTGATCTTCTCTGCCAAGTGGCCTGCGTGCAAGCACGGCCCCAGGTGCTTCCCTCCCAAGGTCTGTGAATTACGGGACTTCCTTTCGCTGTTCTTGCACAGGGCACTACCACCCAGCTTATATTTTCCCGAAGACAAACTCAGGTTAGTCTTCATTTGGAGTCTCCTGTTGGGAAACCCCCAAGCTCCCCCTTTTCTCTCCAGAGTTCCCTTTTTCTAAAGTAATTTGTCCCTTATTCAATTGTCTGGAGAATCTTACCAATGACAATGGGTACACCCATCACTAACACTGCTCTTCAGCGTCTTAATTTTGGGCCCTTCAAGGGTGTTTTGCCTCTTACTTTATGTTGATGACCAACATCTTTCCCAAGTCAAAGGAAACAAGCTACTGGCCTGCCGGAGAGTTCCAGATCCACCGCGGCAGACTTGTGATGCTTTGGGCGCTGGGAAACGCCTGGGTTTACGTGCACACCACACCCCCTGGTGGCCGATTCAATGCTAGTGAGCATCAATCCCTGTAGCCCTCTGGGTGAGGGCTGGAGCCCTCCCTCCCCTGATTCAAACACCTGAGCATTTTCTAACCTGTGCACAAAGGGGCTCTGTGGGTGGGAAGTCTTCCACTTTCTCCTGCACGCGGACACCTTAGCCAGTGTATCTCCTGAATGTTTCTCATTGTATGACTTTCTAAGGAAATATCTGAAACAATTCAGTTTGAATTCTAAGAGGAGAATGTTGCTTTCTGCTGAGTCAGTATCTGGTGTTTGAATTAGTTCAGCTTTCCCTGCAGCGGAGTCCAGGGGTATGTCTTCCAAGGACAGAAGGACCTTCCTGCCCAGCTCAGTGGTGTGTACCAACTACTGACTCAGTTCCCACAACTCTTACCTCACCCTTGGGGAGTGTCTTCCAAATGTTGGTTTTGTTTGACCAAGAATTTCGCCAGAATCCTAAATCACGGACTCTTGATCTGTGCAGGTCCCTGAGAATCCTTCTGTTAAGGAGGAAGAACGTGTTCTGGGTATGAATGTGCATTTTGGAAAATCCTTCTCAGTTTCAGAATCAATCTTAAACAAGTGTAACAGAAGCCCTCATGGCCAGAGCAGGGCTGGGTGGAGCAGATGAGGCTTTTGAAATCAGCTGCTGTTTGTGATTTGGAATTGGGGGAGGAAAGAGAAAAGAAGAAAGCAACAGCCATCTAATCTTGCTTGTGTACATTCTTTATCAGATGGAGTTCTGTCTTATTCGTCCCTGAGGTTTATTGTAACAATGTGCCTTTATCAAGGAGGAATTTTACAGGCAAAGCTCTCAAATAAACAGGCATAAAATGGAAAAAATAAATAAATGCAAGGAAATTAAATGCTAACGTATGTGCCTTTAATATTCTCAGTCAAGGGGCGCCTGGGTGGCTCAGTGGGTTAAGCCTCTGCCTTCGGCTCAGGTCATGATCCCAGGGTCCTGGGATAGAGCCCCACATTGGGCTCTCTGCTCAGCAGGGAGCCTGCTTCCCCCCCTCTCTCTGCCTGCCTCTCTTGCCTACTTGTGATCTCTGTCAAATAAATAAATAAAAATTCTTAAAAAAAAAAACCCAACAGAATTAAAAAAAAATATTCTCAGTCAAGGTAAACCCTTTGATAAAATAAATGATGTGAATTTTAGCTAAAAGATGATATAGGTCTTCTTGATTTTACCACTGTAGGAAATGAAAATGCAAATGTAGTAGTCCTGTAAGACTTTGAATTTAATTTTTTAATTTCCCCCCAAAAGCCGAATTAAGTGGAAAGTTCAAATTTCCTGATTATTACTTACACTGATACTTAAGAGTATGTAAATGTAAACACAAGTATTTAGTGAAATTTAATTCTTTTAAAGAACTAGTATTTTAGGGACAGCTGGCTGGCTCAGTTGGAGGAGTGTACAACTCTTGATCTTTTGAGGTTGTGAGTTTGAGCCCCACGTTTGGTGTAGGGATTACTTAAATAAATAAAATTAAAAAAAAAATAAAGAACCGGTATTTTATAAATTGTTTCTTGTACTACTGGAACTTATGTAATATTTACCCAATATGACAAATTATGTGAATCTATAGTTTTCACTTAAGTGTATGTTTTGTTACCGTACTTCCCTTACAAATCCTTATAATCCGCATGATTGACTAATGTTAATTTAGCATATTTTCTAAAACCTATAAATGATTTTGAATCACAGGTGATAAAATATTAAGCTAGATTAATACGTTACCATTGTTCATCTGGAGATTTGTAAAGAAGTTAAAATCCAGAGACGGAGAAAATAAAGCACGTGGTTATATAATCCCCAGGTGGATTTATAACCTGTGGATTATTTTCTATACATTTGGTCTTTGAAATATTCAAATTAAGAAGACAAATAATGTATTGTAAACATTGCTTTGTAATATGATAATATTCATTATGACTAAAAAATAGATATTGTCACTATGCATATTGTTTAATATGATTATATGTTCTTATCTGTTTAACCTGAGAGATGGATTTACATTTGTAGGGGATCAGGGTACACCACCCCAAAACATACCACTTTGGCATAGGAATTATTCTGAACCTAAAAGCAGAGCCTCCCAGAAGAACTCAATTGTCATAAAACCTGTCTTGGGAACAACTCTCTGTATAATCTCGGAGACTAGAAATTGGCACCACGCCCAAACAGACATTGTCATGAGACTATCCTGTCTCTCATTTATTCTCCAAAGTCTCATTTATCTTTCCAAAAAGTCATTTGTTTTCCCATAAGTGTCCTTTCTCTTTTTCCTCTTCATATACTAAGTTAGGTACATAAGCCCCAAATTCTAACCACCTGTTTGAGTTACTCATGGTTGAGTAACACATTGTGTGTATGTGTTGTGTGTGTGTGTGTTATGTGCATAAGTATACTCTGGTTTTTTCTCTCATGAATCTGTCTGCTTTTGGTTTAATTCACATGCCTCACACACTGACCATAAGAGGGTAGAAGAAAAAGATTTTTTTTCTCTTGCCTACACATTCAGGAGGCTTATTTAGGAAGTGATCCTAGAACAAAAGGGCAGGACCTCGAGGAAAGGAGAAAAGCCAATATAAGGATGCATAATGGAGTGGGCAACTGGGCCTTCACCCTGCTGGGGCCTTCTGAGGAGCTTTATGAAATGAGTCTCAGAATCATGTAGCAAAGGGGACAAAAGGGAGACATTTTTATCATCTGGTTTAGGTCCTCCACTGGTTGAGAGTTGCCCCACGGAATTCTGACCAGCCCACACTGCTGAGCTGCATAGGTATGAATGCAAAGTGGGTTCTCCCAGGCATTCTGTGCGTAAAAAGGCAGCAAGGGAGAGGCAGTGCGCCCTGATGAGGGATGTGACAGCAGGAGTCATCGAGGAACCAAGGAACCGGCGGCTGCAGATGGGGCTGGGAGCTGTAAGCGAGGCTGGGAGAGTGTGAAGTGGTGCAGGAAAGGTGTTCCCCGTAATAAACATGCATACATATCAAGGGATAGTAAAGTTAATGGTTATAAAACCCTCCATGAAGAGTGACTGATTGCTGAGAGAAAAGATGGTCTTGGATTATGCAGTCAGCTCTCAACACAAGGTAGAAAATTTCTTCTTTCTTTTCTGCTCTTGTAACCTCCCTGCACCTGTACTCTCACTTCTCAGGAGTCTGTTTGCATTTGTACCAGTTCTCACCATGCTTTTGAGGACTTCGTGACTGTTGGCAACTGTGGAAAAAACCCAACAGGCCCTCACTCATACAGGAACCAGTGTTTCTTACCTTGCTTTTGTCACCTTCTTCTACAGGGATCATAAAATCCTGTTCCTCTGATGGCCAACAGTAGACTGTAGCCATTCCTGTTCTCAGGCACATTCGTTCTCATTTGTAATCGACTGACATCTTCCAGCTTCTCTTTCAGACGTTGCCTTGCTCTAAGACCCCACAGTCATCGCCTGTGGAGACTGACCACGGTGTTGTTCTTCCCGGACCATCTATAGTGCTCCCTGAACCGCTGACTGGTAGCACCGAGTGTCTTCTCTTTCACTTTGTACACATCACCCAAGGTGTAGCACCCACAAACAAAGGGGATTCCAGGAACACTTAGCATGTTTGGGATGCACCCGTTTTCCGAATCTGTCAACAGTATTGGAAGAACTATGTGCGTTTTAAGACTGCAGTGTGGGAAAACCTGTCAAGACAAGAACGACTCAACCTCATATATATATATATATAAATATATGTATTTAAAAATACATTTTATTCCAGTTGCTTTCATTCAAGTGCAGTGTTGACCACATGTATAGATTTTAGTAAATTTATGCACTTTTAAAGCAGGGGCACAGGGAGAGGAAGATAATTTTTTTAAAAATTTATCTATTTATTTGAGAGAGTGAGAAAGAGAGCATACAAACAGGGAGAAGGACAGAGGGAGAGAGAGAAGCAGACTCCCCACTGAACAGGGAGCCCTATTCAGGGCTTGATCCCAGGACCCAGGGATCAAGGCCTGAGCCAAAGCCCAACCCACTGAGGCACCCAAGCACCCTGGAGAGAGAGAATCTTAAGCAGGCTCCACACACAGTGCAGAGTCTAACATGGGGTTGAACCCAGTCTCAGCACCCTGAGATCATGACCTGAGCTGAAATCAAAAGTTGGATGCTTAATCCACTGAGCCACCCAGGTGCCCCTCTAAAGGTTTATTTTTAAGCTTGGATTACCCTTGCCTATAAATAGATGCAAAGCCTACTGATTCATGAATGCCTTTATGGCTCACAGTATCTGGAGTCAGGGAAAGTGATGAAACTTCAAAACGGGATTCTAAAATAGGTAAAACTGGTCAGGGTTTAAGCAGAAACTGGACTCTAGTGGCCACATGGCCTTTCCATAGCTCTTATGAGCATGTACTGCAAGGTGAAAACCAGGACTCTTTGCACACAATCCATCATCTGTGGGAGACCTGTACAATTTCTGGTTATTCTCCCAAGGCCAGAGCATTTGTGGGCCAGACGATGTTGGGTCGATTATTTTAAAGCACTAATGATGCATATCTAAGTAGCCTATTCCAAGTGCAACATACCAGCTGACCTCTGCGCAGTAATGGCTAAGCTGCTGACTGAGATCATATAAGGTTTCTCAAAGGAAGATGTCACTGGATCTTCTTTGGAGACGACCTTACCAAGCCTTGCTAAGTACCCAGATGGCTGACAGGCGCTGAGGCTTTCAGTTTTAGAACCTGTGTTCACTGGACGCCTGGGTGGCTCAGTTGGTTAAGCAGCTGCCTTCCGCTCAGGTCATGATCCCAGCCTGGGATTGGGAGCCCGAGTCCCACATCGGGCTCCTTGCTCAGCAGGGAGCCTGCTTCTCCCTCTGCCTCTGCCTGCCACTCTGCCTGTGCTCGCTCGCTCGCTCGCTCTCCCTCTCTCTGACAAAAAAAAAAAAAAAAAAAAAAAAGAACCTGTGTTCACTGTAAGTAAACGGACCCCACCCATTTAATGCTTTCTTGCTATGACCTCTGTTTTTCTCTTAAACACGAGGACCAATGCCTTGTCACTCAGGATCCAGGGAGGGTATGACTGCTTCCAGGAAATTCCTTGCCTGAAAAGAAAAATAGTTTAGAAGGAAACAGATGCAGCAGAGGGAACTCCAAAGCCCTAGCCCTCCTTGTCAATTACAGACCCAACAAGTGGATTCTTTACTTAACTTCCAGCAAGAGCAGGAAAGTGTTCCTCCTCCCCCACTACGATGCAGCCAATGAGAGACGGTCACAACTCAGCCAATGAAGAGCCACCAGACTTCAGACTCCTAGTTTTCACCAGTGGAATTTTGGTTTATAACGGTCGGGGTATACCCAAAATGACCTTTGAGGGCAAAATGCTGAAGGAAAAGGCCTACAGGTCCAGCTTAACAGGAAATAGTTTATTTTTTTTAAATTTTCTTTTTATTTATTTGTCAGAGAGGGAGAGAGAGCGAGCACAGGCAGACGGAGCGTCAGGCAGAGGCAGAGGGAGAAGCAGGCTCTCTGCCAAGCAAGGACTCGATCCCAGGACGCTGGGATCATGACCTGAGCCGAAGGCAGCTGCTCAACCAACTGAGCCACCCAGGCGTCCCTAATAGGAAATAGTTTATTAAAGGGACTTATCGTGGACAGAAGTGTGTCTTGCACGGTGGCGAGATGTGTAGATCTGTGCAGCCCTATTTCCGGTAATACTCGCTTTTACAGCTTTAGAGATTGGGAAGTATGTGCTAGTAGACCACCCAGGAGGAAATGTTTAAGAATAGTTGTGCCATAGGCATATCTCCAGAGCAGATCAAGGACCTTAAGCCCTAAGACTGAGCTTAAGGGTGTGTCTGAATTAAACAAACAAAAAGAAATGTGTGTGTGGGGGGGTGTGTGGGGGGGGGGGAGTGCTTTACTTAGGGCTTGGGTCACAGTGTGGTCACCTAGGCAGAGTTGTCCATGATGGCATTAGCCTGGTTCATACAGTGTTCCTCTCCTTTGTTCTGCAGACTTTCTATGGCTTTGCCATAGTTTGCTTGTCCCTGCTTGCAGTTCTCTGCTAGTCCTGAATAAACCCATTTTTGCTTGCCACATAACTGGCATCTTTATTTTTAAGGTTAACACAGAGCAGCAGGCTCCTTTTCTACTCCAACCCTGACCTAATTTGGATGTCTATGTGGAAAACAATGAAATCTGACTCCTTCAGCCTTACTCCAGAATCAATTTCAAGTGGGTTGCTGATCTGTATGTGATAAAATAACAAGCCTCCTAGAAGCCTTCCTAGAAGGAAAGGAAAAATTCTTCTCTTTCAGGGTCTTCCAGCTGGACTAAGTATTAAATTTACCTGAGACATTAACAGGACAAAGAAAAACCAGTATTCATTTTATTTACAATTGAGACCTAAAGAAATGAGGCAGGCAGTTTTTATACTTTTTAGATGAAGACACAATAAATTTGTGAGGAATTGACAGGATAAAGAAAACAGATGTTTGGAAGCATGAGTTAATAAGAAATTCTAAGTGGAATTTGGACTGAAGTTGTAGATTAGAAAAAGGCATTTGGTTTGCTTCTACAGCTGTCTGGGCTTTCAAGTTCCTTCCTCTGGTGATAAGGATGTCTTTTTATTTTGTACAGAGAAGGTACCTTTCCTATGGGAGATTAGTTCCTGCTTTCAGGGACACAGAGGAGGGTCGGAGTGTCTTTGTATCAGCTCTTTCTTACATAACTTTTATTTAAAATAATCTCTATGCAGGGCACCTGGGTGGCTCAGTCAGTAATGCATCTGACTCTTGAATTCAGCTCAGGTCATGATCTCAGGGTGGTGAGATCAAGCCTCATGTCTGGCTCCAAGGTCCGTGCAATCTGCTTGAGCTTCTCTCTCTTTCTCTCTCTCTCCCCCACTTTGGCCCTCCCCTTGTGCTCTCTCTCTAAAATGAATAAATCTTAAATAATAATAATAATCACTGTACCAAATTGGTACATTTTGGGGCAGCCTGGCCTTGGTCCCTACAATAACATTGGAAAAATTCTTGATCTTGGGGAAGAGAAAATTTTCTTAAACTAGATGCGATAAACACCAATCATAAAAGACTGAGTAAACTGAACTACATTAAAATGATTTCTTTTTTATCTTTTTTAAAAAAGATTTTATTTGAGAGAGAGCATGTGCACACAAGTAGTGGGGAGGGACCGAGGCAGAGGGAGAAGCAGACTCTCCGCTGAGCAGGGAGGATGTGGGGCTCAGTCCCAGGACCCTGGGATCCTGAGCCAAAGGCAGACACTTAACCAACTGACCCTCCCAGACACCCCTCTTTTTCTATTCTAAAAAATACCATTAAGAGCGTGGAAAAGTAAGCCACAGCATGGGTAATATTTGCAACACAGTATAGTCAACAAAGGGCTTGCGTCAAGAATATATACAGAGTTAATTAACATAGCCCCTTCTGTTAACTACCACCACCACCCCTTGTCTGATATATTCTCTTCCCTTGTTTCTTACCTGTTTTACTCATTGACAGCCATTTACATAGCTTCAGAGCCTCAATTATAAAATTGGAAAATGGCAGAATTTCCCTCAAGGGTTAACCTGAGGGCCAAAATGAGGAAACAAGGACAGTGATTAGAACTATTTCCTATTAGGGATGCCTGGGTGGCTCAGTTGGTTGAGCGGCTGCCTTCCGCTCAGGTCATGATCCCAGCGTCCTGGGATCGAGTCCCACATCGGGCTCCTTGCTTGGCAGGGAGCCTGCTTCTCCCTTGCTTGGCAGGGAGCCTGCTTCTCCCTCTGCCACTCTGTCTGCCTGTGCTCGCTCTCTCTCTCTCTCTCTCTCTCTGACAAATAAATAAATTTTAAAAAAATAAAAGAAAAAGAAAAAGAAAAAAAAAACAGTGCATACCTGACTCTCAGTAAGCACACAGTACCTTGTAGCTTATTGTTATTACTACAATTTATGTGTGTGTGTGTGTTGGTCTTATTTAAGAAATATTTCCCCAATTAGTATTTTCTTCTCTGGGCACCTTGTAAGGCCCCTTTTGAAGTTAGATTGGTGTGTGGCTTCACTGGCAGTGTGAACCCAAGTGGAAGGACTGAGCTGTAGGGTCACAGCCGCCCACTTAGTGTGCTCCCTTTTCCTGCCATGGTCATGGTCACGGTCACCTGAGAGCATGTTCTGTGATGGGGCCTTAGCATCCTGCTTCCCTGAGTGACGAGGAGCAGTGCCCCATTGTGGCCTGAATTAGGTATGAGCAAGAAATAAACTCTTGACCTGTTTTATTTTTTTTGGTGAGAAAGAACTTCCTGCTGTGGGGTTAAATAAATATATTCTCCCATATTTTTTGTAATAGTCTTAGAGGTTTATGTTTCACATTTAGGCGGCTAAGTGTGATTTGAGATTTGAGATTGTTTTTGTGTATGGTGCTATGCAAGAATCAAATTCAGTTTTTTATTTTCAAAGCCAGTTGTCCCAGCACCATTCACTGAGTCATCCTTTTCCCCGATTTGTGGCCTCCCCTCCCATATCTGGAGTGCCTGTGCTTTCGTGGGGCTTCTTCTTGACTCTGTTCTCTCCCATGATCTTTTTGTCTATTTTTCTACCATTTTACCATATGATTTTACTTACTTCTTTGTCATATGTCTCGCTAGTGGGTAGACAGAGGGCAGTGTAAAGTCTTCCGGCATGGAGAGTGGGAATGAAGAGGGAATTGAGTTCTGTGCCTCTTAGCCAAAACTGCCCTTGACAAGGAGGCGCCAGACTCTGGGCCTGGGCATCCTGGCTGTCTGCACATCAGAACGTGCAAGTCCATTTTCACGGCAATAATGAGAGTGAGAAGCAAGCACTAGATTTGGGAGCTATTACTAAAGTTAATGGACAGGGCTGGGTAACTGCTTGGATTTCTGGTGGGGTAGTGTAGGGAGAGGAATTTATCTAAGACCGCTCTAATATTTTGGCTCAATCAATCAGGGCTTCAGGGATATCTGTGGGAAGTGCAAGTCATGAACCTTCTGAACTTCTAAATTGCAGGCATCAAATCTGATGCCTGGAGAGAATTTCTTGAGCAAATAATACAACCGGTAGAAATCACTGGTTGCAGAAAAGCAAGGTGTGATTATAAATGCCTTATTTCTTTAGATGATAACATTCACCACAATTAAATTGCATTTTTAAGACTGTTACTGCTGACAGTACCTAAAAATACTGCTTTGTAGTCATAGTGAAGTGTCAAGAGACTAGGGACTTATCTCAGGTGGTAAACGTGAAAACAATTTTGCAGTCAGTTTTGCAGTCAGAACCGGGAGATGCGTTAGATGTCTTGGGGGATGTCAGCATTAATGCAGGCCACAGAAATAATCCTGTTACCACCCTTCCCTTTCCTGATGCTGGCCCACCGGCCAGTCAGCTCCCTACCCCTTTACCTCCCTCCCACACCCCTCTTTACAAACCCCAGGCTGAGCCAGGTGCCAGGCAGGGGAGGGTTCTCTAGCTCAGCAGGGAGAAGCGGCAGGATAAGGAGGCTAGACGTTAGCAAGTTGAACACAGGGCTTTCTTTGATTCCTGCAGATGGGAGGAGGAGAAGGAAAGGTTTCTCTGTGGGGTTTCTCAAGATAGGGGCCCCTCAAACTTTTTAGCCTCCACCCTAGGGTCAAAAAACCAAGAAAGTAGTCACTCAGTCCTTGCTGACAGGACTCCTCTTGCCTTTCAGGGATTCCTGAAGCCTCTGGAATGCCAGAATGTGAGAACAGTTCCTTTCATTCTCTGAATTTAAGGTCGCCTAAAGTTATTGACTGGGCTATCAGGTCTAATGGGACCCTCCCTCCCATCATCACTTCCCAGGCTCCTATGCTCCAAGCTAAGGGTCTTTGATAAGAAAGGCCTTTCCTACCTGGGGCTTGAAGGTCCCTGGCCACCGTGGGCATTCCTTCACCCTTGTCTTCCTCCCCCCAGGAATATGTTTCTGGGTCTGGACCTCATGGAAGTTCATCTTTCACAGCAATGTATATATTCCTTTACCAGTAACCCATGTTAACTGGAGTTCTGACTCTTGGTGGGGTCTTGCTTCCTCTCCTGGGGTTCTCAGCCTGCCTGAATCAGAATGGAAACCCACCACTGGACCCAAGATGGCAGGCTGCAGCTTTCCTCTGCCGGACTGTTTACCTGCCTGTCTGGTTTTCATTAGGCTTGATCCAAATTCAAAATCCCTCTGTGTAAAAGCTCAGAGTTTCCTGGTAATCACTCTCTGTGATCCCATCTCAACCCCAAACATTTCTCTTGCTTCTAGCACCCTTTCAGAGCATGATTTGGTTGAAACTTGCTGGATACTCAGTCCCTCTGTGTCACAGATCCAGTGCTGGCTGGACCCTGTCATCTTATTAACCTTACTTCGGCAACACACGCTAGAGCCTTGAGTCAAACCAGATCTTGACAGATGGAACAGGGAGGCAAGGGCTCTGACATTAAGGAGATCACCAGACTACAAACAAATGATTATCAATGAGATGGTGGGTGTACGGCCAAAGATGCATTCAAAATTCTCCAGGGAGGAAAAGATGGTATTTATTAAGCAATGTCTATATGCTTTAGGCAGCAAATTATGGACTTTGCTCCTTTGATTCTCACAGAAATACTCCTGACCTATTTATTATTTATATCCTCATTTTACAAATGAGGCATTTGAGACAGAGATTACTCAGGTAACTCACCCCAAATCACAGAACTGGTAGTGGTTGAGCCTGAATTACCATTGAGGTCATCTGACCCCAAACCTGGGGCTGAAGCATGGTATGAAGTTTAATTTTGCCTGGAAGTATTGAGGAAGCCTTAACATTGGAGATGATATTTGAGGGAGGAGGTCTCAGGAGATAATTACTGTACTGAACGAATAGTGTCTTAGATTGGGTGAAATAGGACGAAGTCAGAGACTTCAGGCCAGAAGGAACAATGGGTAGAAATGCACAGAAACCTGACAGCTGGGATACCTTGGGAAGAGTTGGGTAGAGGGGAGGCTGCCTCTGGTGGCACTTCTCTCACAGAGCTGGAGAGGGAAACCCTTCTCTCTGCTCTGCATTGCTATTTCCAGCCATTATGGATTGGCTGTCACTGAGGTTTGTGTCTTCTGGTTTAACCACCTCTAACCTTCGTTACTCCAGGTATCATCCTTTGCACGTGGTCTGCTGGGCAGCCCACTCACGTGAAACCTTTCAGATTTTTTATCTCATCAGCTCTAACACCATTCACCTACTCTTCAATCTAGTCAGCCACTTCTAGGAAATGCCCTCCAACCTGCTCAGCATCTGTATACTCTCCACACTGGAAATCTCAGGGTCCACCATCTTTTTTTCTGACCCCTCAGTCCACCAGCTTTCACTCTCTTCCTGCTACAACGGAGAACACCAGTCCCCTGACCTTCCTCAGTTACCACAGCCACTATCTCAGTCCAGGCACCTGGATATTGGCCAAGATTCCTGCCTGGAACCACATCTCCTGACACCCCCACCCCCGACTCTTTCCGTGGCCACACATTCTGGTATTTTCCATGACTTCTGTTTCCTGGTGCTCAGCAGATCTCTGAGCTTTCTGCATGGGGCTGGGGGTGGGGGAGGTCTAGGAGCTTGGCTAGACCAGAAACTGTCTGAGCTGCTTTCTATTCCAGGATATCAACCCTGTCTTTTTAGGAAACTCATAGTCTTCAGCAGCTGGTTGGAGGCCCTGTGGTTCTCTGTCCTGGTGGTTTCTGGCAGCAGAGCACCGCCCTTTTCTCTTTCATGATGGCCTCACAGCTCCCACCTAGAACACCATCCCAGACTCACCCGAGCCACCAGAGAAGCAGCTGAAATTATTATTTATTTGCTTAGTTATTTTTATTTTTATTTATTTTTTAAAAGATTTTATTTATTTGACAGAGAGGTCACAAGCAGGCAGAGAGGCAGGCAGAGGGGGAGGGGGAAGCAGGATCCCCATTGAGCAGAGAGCCCAATGCGGGGCTCCATCCCAGGATCCTGAGATCATGACCTGAGCCGAAGGCAGAGGCTTAACCCACTGGGCCACCCAAGTGCCCCTTTATTTTTATTTTTAAAGATTTTTATTTTTATTTTTATTTTTATTTTTTTTTTAAAGTTATTTATTTGTCAGAGAGAGAGCAAGCGAGCATAGGCAGACAGAGTGGCAGAGGGAGAAGCAGGCTCCCCGCCGAGCAAGGAGCCCGATGTGGGACTCGATCCCAGGACGCTGGGATCATGACCAGAGCCAAAGGCAGCCACTTAACCAACTGAGCCACCCAGGCATCCCAAGATTTTTATTTTTAAGTAATCTTCATACCCAAAGTGGGGCTCGAACTCCCAGCCCTGGGATCAAGAGTCACACTGTCTTCTCACTGAGCCAGGCAGGTGCCCCTGAAATTATTGTCATTTTAGAAAAATTGCCCAAACTTAAGATTTAATATTATTCCTATTCTTCTTCTTTTAATGTTGACATTTTTAGAATACCTCATAATCTGGAACCAGCACTTCATCTTCACGTGGATTAAAAAAAATATATTCTTTAATAGAAATTCCTAAGAAGGTTCTGATGTCAAAGAAGAAGTCCTCTCCCCTAAAATAAGGTGGATGAGTAGCTATTGGTTGAGAACAAGATGTAAGGTAAATTGCCCAAAGTGCAGATTTCCTCTTCCACTGTAATGAAACTTAAAACTTAGTGGTAGAGCCTCTGTAACTGAACATTTTCCCCTAGATTGAAAAGCTGAAGAGCTCCTGTCAAATAATAATGAATGCAATGCTTTGAACTGAAAGTTCTGTGAATTTTGATGGAATTTTACAGTGCTAAATTCTGTTGTGATGTGCCCAGTATAGGTCACTAGGGCTGCTCTGGGGAGAATGCTGTGTTGCTTATTCTGGTTTTGGGTGTTTTGTTTTGTTTTTTCCTCTTCCATTTTCCCCTCTGCCTTTTTACTTTTGGTTTTATTTTATTATTTTTTTAAGATTTTATTTTTAAGTAATCTCTACACCCCACATGGGGCTTGGACTCCCAACCATGAGATCAAGAGTCACATGCTCTACCAAGTGAGCCAGCCAGAGGCCCCTTACTTTTGGTTTTAAAATTTTCATTTGCTTCTAGTTCTTGTAACAGCTGGAGGGACTTTCGTCCATTTCTTCAGTACAGCCTGCATACCAGTCATCAACCGTCTTGTCAACCGTGTCCATGCAGAGCCCATACCATGGACCTCTTGCTTAAGCATGAAATTTCATGCATTCTTAGCATAGAGCTCATGGATGCAACATGTGTAACAAATCCATATTAACTTCTCTATGGAGAATTAAATTGCATGGCTTTTATTTAGCTTTATCATTAAAAACTTCTTCCCGGGGCATCTGGCTGGCTCGGTCCATTTAGCATCTGCCTTTGGCTCAGGTCATGATCCCAAGCTCCTGGGATCGAACTGCACATCGGGCTTCTCCCTCTTTCTCTGCTGTTCCCCTGCTTGTGTTTTCTCATGCTCTCTCTGTCAAATAAATAAATAAAATCTTTTTAAAAAATGAATAAAATAAAAACTCCCTATTTAAGATCTACAATCTCCAACAGACCCTAGTCTATGCCTCCACTCTGGGGGCCATCTTGTCCCATAAAATATGAAGGGAAAGTAGTTGTCTGGAGGATGTGGGCCCAGGACTGGAAAACATTACCCATACTATTCAGCACCAAACTGGGATCAAAAGGTGAACTGTTACTAACACTCATATTAACTACAAGTTGAACAAGGACTACAAAGAAGTATAAGACTGTGAGAATGAGGAATCAGCATTAAACGCACTTTTGTGTGAATGACTCAACTTCCAGCCCAGGATCCAGAACTCTAGGCTTGAATTTACACCTGAGTCCCAGACACTTTCAGTCTT
>PISX010008222.1:0-83385 GCA_004024625.1 Mellivora capensis | reverse complement strand
ATTGGGGTACAGATAGCCCTTCTTTTGGTAAATACCCAGTAGTGCAATTGCAGGGTCATAGGGAAGCTCTATTTTTAACTTCTTGAGGAATCTCCACACTGTTCTCCAGAGTGGCTGCACCAACTTGCATTCTCACCAACAGTGTAAGAGGGTTCCCCTTTCTCCACATCCTCTCCAACACATGTTGTTTCCTGTCTTGCTAATTTTGGCCATTCTAACTGGCGTGAGGTGGTATCTCAATGTGGTTTTAATTTGAATCTCCCTGATGGCTAGTGATGATGAACATTTTTTCATGTGTCTGATAGCCATTTGTATGTCTTCATTTGGAGAAGTGTCTGTTCATATCTTCTGCCCATTTTTTGATATGATTATCTGTTTTGTGTGTGTTGAGTTTGAGAAGTTCTTTATAGATCCTTGATATCAACCTTTTGTCTGTACTGTCATTTGCAAATATCTTCTCCCATTCTGTGGGTTGCCTCTTTGTTTTATTGACTGTTTCCTTTGCTGTGCAGAAGCTTTTGATCTTGATGAAGTCCCAAAAGTTCATTTTTGCTTTTGTTTCCTTTGCCTTTGGAGACGTATCTTGAAAGAAGTTGCTGTGGCTGATATCAAAGAGGTTACTGCCTATGTTCTCCTCTAGGATTCTGATGGATTCCTGTCTCACGTTGAGGTCATTTATCCATTTCAAGTTTATATTGTGTATGGTGTAAGAGAATGGTCAAGTTTCATTCTTATAGTTTAATTAGTATTTGTCATGGTCTGGCCTTTCCCAGTATTAACCTCTTGTCAGCTTTCCCTCCCATTTACCATCTCCCCCATCCCACACCCATACTACCCTTAAGCTACATTAAATTTCTCCCTGTCCTATAAACTTGTCCCTTTTCTTATCAGACTCTTTCCTTTAATAAAGATAAGTTTTCTTTACCTGTAAGTCATTCCTCGTCCTCATCCTCACAAATTCCTGTTCAAGATCAGCCTCAAAGTCACCTATTGTGACTTGACTCAGGCAGAGTAAATCGTTTCTTTCTGTATCCATAATACTGTCTTCATACTTCTGTTTTAACATCCATTTATTCTTTATTATTTGTTTGTTCATATGTCCATGTTCATCTGTACTATTGGCTCCTACAGACGAGGGACTTTGTCATTCACGCATACATCCTAGATGCTTGCTATAGTATTGTATGTTCATTAAGTGTTCATGGGATAAATGACTGAACTACAACCATTAGTGAAACTTTACATATTCCTACCATGTTGGAATTGGAAATGATCATTTTAAAGATAACTACACAGAGACCTAGGGAGGAGAAATGATTTCCCAACAGTGATACAGATAGTAGCTCAGTCCTTTGGACTTCTGGCACTATGCCGTCTGTGGGAACATTTACTAGTTGCTCTTAGTCAGTTCTGGTTGGGTAATAGTGAAATTGAGCTAGAGCTAGTATGAGCACATTCACAGTCTATGATGCCTTTAATTTTTAAGCTTATAGAATATGACTCAAAGATTTGAATGAAAAATATATTCTACATGGAAAGAATCCTGAAATTCTGTTTGAAATCGGTAGATAGACTAGTCTTTCTTCAAATAAATTATTTAATTTAGTGTTCTTTTACTAAGGTCCACACTTTATCCCCTTAGTCCACTTAGAAGGATCCCTAGGTGCAAATTTTGTGTGTGCATCTGTGAGTGAGTGTGTGTGTGTGTTTACATGCATTTGGGGCACAGGGTGGGAACAGAGCTCCAAATCTTTTTTCAGAGGGTTTCTTGATTCCCCAAAAAGTTAAGAACCACTGTGCCTGAATAACTTGGAGATATTTTGCTTCTGTAATAAGTGATCTTTTTCAAAGCAAAGTACATTAAAAATTCTTTGGGCTGCTGTTTGAATTACCTTTTTAATCTTTGCTACTTGCTTTCATTTTTAGGGTTTGTGTTTAGTGAATCAGAGGGATCTGCATTAGAACAGTTTGAAGGTGGCCCCTGTGCTGTTATTGCACCTGTTCAGGTAACATAGACTACTTTACCGACTCCTTAGAGGGACATGTTCAAACGTTTCATATTTGACATTTCGTTTTCTACTGTGTCTGTATGTAATTAGACATGATCAGTTATCTCTTAACTTTTGTTCATGTAAATTGCTATAAATATCCAAAATATAAAATGAATTCAGAACATGGGCAGGTTATGCAGCAATAGCCTTTTGACTGTCTTTATTTTCAAGAAAACATAATAGGTGTTCCCTGACCTTCAGAAAATGATGGTGACATCTTTCTAGTACAGTGATCCTATCAAGTCATAATGTTTTATGCTGTTGTTAGATACATCATAGCAGTGATATTCTTTTCATTTCTATTTTCTATAAAAATGAATTTCCTACAAAGTTGAGGATGAGTAATACTTTGATGCTCTAAAACCTTACACATTTTTTAAATAAGCTGTATTTACAGTTTTAGGCTGTTGACTTTTAAAATAAAATTAGTAGTAACTGACTTCAAACAGAATTTCCAAAATTAAAAAAAAAGAGGTTTTTCTTTGGACAAGATAATGTTAATCTGAGTGTGTGTGTGTGTGTGTGTGTGTGTGTATGAGATTTGAATCCTAATGTATTGTTCGAATTTCAAAGGCCAATTGGCTACAAATGTTACATTGTTAAAACCACAAATTGAATTTTCAGTTTACTGTAATACTTTAAAGTGTCTGAACAGCAGTGTCACTTCACAGCTGGTCTAAGAGAAGCTGGAATTGATTATGTTTTAATCAGCACGTTTTGAAAATACATATTTAATGTGATATTTATTGGGCATAAGGAACACATTCCTGAACTTTGTTAGCTGCAAAGTAAATTTGTCTCTTAAGCCTTATACTCCACATTATTAAATTAAAGATTTATCTCTGAAGGAGGAGGCAAAGAAATCTTTCATGACTGAGTCCAAAATGTATCCTTTATAGGCCATCATTTTTCTTTAAAGGGTAAATTTGATTTTTTTTTTTTTGCATTAGTAGAATTACAAAAAAAAAAAATAAGAAAAATTTGAATGTTTGAATGTTGGCTGGGAGTAACAATATAAAGAATAAAATTTAACTGTAAATTAGTATTAGAGTTGTTATACTGTTATGCTGGGGACAGATTTTGGTTGATTGCAGAATCTTATTAACTGAATTTGAAGATTCCTTGTCCTGTCGTTATTTAAATTAGATTATATTAACACTGCCTTTCCTGGGCTTTTACTAAAAGTCTATGAATGTAGTTAAATGCAAGGTATACCACAGTTCCCTGTTTTATAAAATTTTATAAGATTTATAAAAATGTGAAGTTTTATAAAATTCAGTATATTTCCACAGTGATAGCTGTTTTTGCAAGGAATAAGTATAATGTTCAAAGCCCTCTTGTATCTTTGAGGTAGTAATTTAGTTTCACAGTCACATAAATCTTCTCAATCATAGAATTTTGGGTTTGTTTTTTTTTTCTCAGTGTAAAAGTCAAAACTAAACCATTAAGCCTAATGAAGGGAAATGAGCAAGTCTAGATATTAAAACTTTTTTAAACTATAAAAATTAGAATATGGTACTATCGCCAGAAGAGTAGGTATATTATGGAACCCAATAGTTAATACTGGACTAGATGACATTACATATAGCATTTTACCAAGAATTTATCACATACTACAAATCAATGGTAGAATAAAATGAAATTTAATGAATGTCACTGATAAGACTGGCTGCCAGTTTGAGGGGAAAAAATGAATTTAGACGATCTGATACCATATATCAAATATGTTCTTGATATAGTATTTAACCACAGAAAAACTAAAACTAATGTATTGTCAACACTAGAGAAAGGATGAGTTCCAGGTTCAGAAAAATATTTGCAGTGAATATTAGCAGGAAGTAGTCTTATACAAAGAACTTGCACAGATTGGTTAGAAAACACTAAAACTCCAGTGGGGAAATGATGTGTATACAATCATCATAGGTGGAATAGTGATAGACAACTAGAGAATCAAGATGTTCAATCTCACTAGGAATCTAGAAAAGTATAAATGAAACTGTAACTATATTTTATTGTTTACTCTTTCTAATTTTTAAATATAAAATAATTGCCAGTACATATTATGGGTAGGATGATGCTGACATATTCATAGTGCCATAAGTACATTTGTACTTTGATTTGGGGAGGGAATTTACATTATAATTGGAACCATATTGTAGATTTTTTTAAATGAAATTATTGAACTTCTGTGAATCTTAAAGAAGTAATCCTTAATATGGAAAAGGTTGTATTCAATAAGAAACTTTTATGGTAGTAAAAGAAAAAATTTTAAGTCTAATATACTATAATGTAGTTTACACATGAAATGATGTTTGAGTAATTTTGATAGCTCAATAGACATTTAGTGATTAAGAATTATAGTTATGCCTCCTGTGAGAAAGCCAAAATGGGAAACATGATCACATACCCATTATGCTTCTCACTTGTAAGAAAAACTGAAACAGGTATGAAAGACTGGAAGGAAGTATATCAAAATACTAACAGCATTTGTATTAGTGGTGAAATAATGGGTATCCCACCTCATTTTTCCCAAATTTTGTAATGTAGTTATACTCCACAATTTTATGGTTGTTGCTGTACTGGGGGAAAGCCAGAAACAACTTGATTGCAGCATTGGTAGGTTTTACTAATACAAGAATGTTGTAGAATATTACTTGTTGGTTTGGTTTTTTTGTTAAAATTATTGAAATTATTGCTTATTAGGTGGCAGGTACTGTGCTAAGTGCATTACATAGATTATTTCATAAAATCCTCACTACAGCCTTTTAAAGTTTATGCTATTATTATTTTTAGTTAGTAAAGTAATGGAACCAAGATGCACACCTAGGTATGTCTGACTAAAAGCAGTCCTCTTATCAACACACTACTGCTTTCAAACATGTAAGTGAGAAATATCGAAGTAACTTTTTTCTTGGATCTGCTTCCTGGAGGTTCAGATATAACAGGTGGCGCATAAGGGTCTTCATTTTTAATAAACAAGTCAGGTAACTAGGGTGGAAGTGGTCTGTAAACTGCACTTTGGGAAGGAAACACTACTGAACTGCTTTCTATCAAATCATTAGTATAACACACTTAAGGAAAAGTGAGAGATCAGTTTGTTTTTTTCTTTTAAATCTTGTAATTTTTTTAGTCAAACCAGGAAGCTGGAACTTGTGATAAGCGGAAGAGTCTTGTAGTGTATTTTTATATCACAAATCAGAGCTAATAGAGCAGAACCACCTTTGTATTTTTATTTCTTTTCCCCCAAAGAACCTAAGAGAAATGTAGACTTGTTCCTGTTTCTAGGGTTTTCACTTTGTAAATGAGCAATTAAGTTACTTTACTTTTCCGGTTATGTGTCTGTTTTTTTTGAGTCAGTTGAGTCACTTCTTCTGTGTGTCAGAAAATACGTATCATGAAAGAAGAATTTTATGGATCTAGAATCAAGTTTATAGTAGTATATTCTGAATAATATGCTCAATTACTGTTGAATCTGGAGAGAAACTCTGAAATTTTTATAGCACTATTTAGTAGATCATAAAGGAATACAAATTAGGTTTTTTTTCCATTTTAAAATAAAAGAATAAGGCATACTTACAATCCATTCTAATAATTATTGCTTTAATTGTGTAAAGGCATTTCTTTTGAAGAAGCTCCTGTTCTCTTCAGAGAAGTCTTCTTGGAGGGATTGCCCAGGTATGATCGTGGTTGGTCTTCTATAAACTTTTCCTTCACCGTCTAATTTATATATGATCTATGCAGCTTTCATTGGCAGTAGTTTAACTGAAATTATTTATCTTAAAAAGTAAACTATAAACAGGATATTTTTTCTTGAGATTTATTTTTTTCAGTGTTTCAGAAATTTTCATGAACAGTGACATTTTAATATGTGTATTCCCAAATTTGGTTTACCCAAGAGTCTAAGACAGGATGATAGAACTAAAGGCAAAAACCTTTGGCCTCTCACTAAAAGTGGTGCCATTTCCCTGAATTGTTAAATGATAGCATACCATAAGGAATGGTCATTTGTGTTTGTCTTGTCTTACTTGGCTCTGAGCAAGAACTGAGTTATCTTTGTATTCCTGCAACTTTTAGTACAGTGCCTTACACGGTGCAGATAGCGCTGCAGATGAAGCTGTCCTAGCTTCTCTGTGATTGGGTCAGAGAGCTGTGTGGTGCTACCTGATAATAACACACATTTGCATTCCACTTAACAGTTTACAAAGTCTATCCTTCAATAAGTGAACAATTTCATGTGAACATCACAATAACTTTTAGAAGAATGGGGGATATATTATAATCCTGGTTTGGCATATAAAGGCAAAACAGTTTCCATTCCAAACCATACCCATAGAATCTAGTGATTGTGAATTTAAGAGCTAAAGTGTCACTCATGTATTTTTTATTAAGTAATTGTTGAAATGCAAAATAAATTGTAGTAGAAAATAAACCAAAAGATATAATCATTAACATCAATGTTGATAAAATTTATGATAGTTGATATACAGAAATATATTTACATTGAAAAATATATAGCATTATCGTAAATGTAAATGTGGTGGTGGTTATAAAATGAATGACCTAATTCTTGCCTTTAAAGAACTGCTAATCTATTAAGAGAAGTAAAATTCTCCCCATAGCATTAAGTTTTACATAGGATGTGTGTATATCATATCCGCTTTGAAAGTTTCAGGGGCAGTACTACTTTTGTAGAGCTATCCTGCTTGGAAAGGGGAGGTGGCTAAGGCCCAGGAAGAAGTTGAGCATTTTCTCATTGCCCTTTTCTATGAAAGTCTAATGTTCAGATCACTGCAGTATAGTATCAGGAGTTTCTGGATTATGCTGCATAACCGTAATGGTGTCTGCTACTGTAATGAATTGTGGTACTACTGTATGTGCTATGTGTCATCTCATTATCCTTATCCCTGTGGGACAAGGAGATCAAAGACATTAGACTAACTCAGAAATAAGGAAAAAATAGAAGTCTCAGCAGGCCCTCACATTGTGCCTGGTCCTGCAGTAAAGGAGCCCTCATGGCTCCCAGTGCTCCCTTTGCAGCCTCAGGAAGGGAAGCGATCAGTACCAGGATATTCCAAGTAATGTATTCTTTCTCCTAATGTTTAATTCTTCACTTTTTGGTATTCTTTTTCTAATTAATGGCCATATTTAATACTGATGACATATTAATCCTTAAGCACTTTTTCTTTTTTAACATAAGTTGTTTATGGGGGGAGGAATCCTCCACTTAGAATGCTTGATTTTCATTATTAAGTTAAAACATTCTTAATATTGTTATCCATGACAGGATTTTTTCTTTTCAAAGAAGACCATTATAACTGATACTTTGGTTATTTTTAGAGGAAGAGCGGAAGGAACTCCTTTGTCATACCTTATGTGATATTTTAGAGAGTGCTTGTTGTGACAACTCTGGATCATACTGCCTCGTTTCCTGGTTAAGAGGAAAGACAGCCGAGGAAACTGCTAGTATTTCTGGGAGCCGTGCAGAGTCTAGCTGCCAAGTGGAACATTCTTGTAAGATACATTTTTATTTCCTGAAGTCATTTCTTGTATCTTTGTTTTAATAAAACTATTGAAATTTTTAAAGAAAAAAAAATTTAAAATTTTCATAACACTTCTTTTTTTTAGCCTGAGCTTAATTCATGAGCCTTAGAATTTTTCATTTCCCTGTCAATTATGTTAGTTGCTAGAGGATATTGCACTTGTTTATCATGTCATTTTGGGGGGGGGGGGGATTTGCATCTCTTAAACTTCTCTGTAAGTTTTAGTTAGTTTCTGCTTGACGACAATCTCTTTTTGAGCTTTGGAACTCTAATACAGAACGTTTAAAGAACATAATCCTACTTTAGTTTTAGATGCTTTAATGTTAGTTTTCTTGCTATTGGGGGAAAAAAAGGATTTTTTGGGACATTAGAAAATTTCTTAAATATCTTTAGTTTCTTAGAGCAGAGATGGGGACATTATTCTTCATTACATTATTATTTCTTTTCCTCCTGAACTTTTTGGACATTATGTAATACAGTCTACATATATAGATTATTTTAAGGTAGTTTTAAAAAAGGGTTTAATTATTCTTTCAGGTTTTTCATTATTGAAGATTTCTCTTTAAACAAAAGCTATTCTTAATTCATAAAAAATACATATTCTGTGGATTGTAGCCTTTGAAACTGCTTACGTAATCAACTTCAAAACTGCCAGAATGCAGTAGTAAAATGAAGACTTCTGGTGGTACTGAAGGTAGATAAAGAAATGCTTTTCTTTTTCTTTTCAGGAATGATCTTGTTAGTATGTGACTTCTGATAGTTGGTAGTTCCTTGTGTTTATATTGAAGAAGTGACTTATTCTGCCTATGATGCATTCCATTAATGATCATCTCTGCAGAAATTATTTTTAAAGAAATCGGACGCCTGATTTATAGAGAGTAAATTTTGATTACTCATGATATATATCTCAGTTTCCATGTAGGATTATCCCTGAGGCACAATTGTCTCCACAGGCTGAAATGACTCTGTAATGTCAACGTCTTCTTTCTCCTGTAGTTATAGTGGCAAATTCTAATAGGTGTACATTTGCAAGGAGTAATTTTTAAAATTTAAACAGTTGAATAACATTTCCTTTTGAGGCCTTTTAAACATAGCCTTTCAAAAAGAATTTAATATATTTTGAGAGTCGATGATGACAGTTGAAGAAGAAAAGTGGAAAATATTCCCAAGGATGATTGTCAAAAATCTTTAAGATTGGTTTTAAACTATTTTCCAGGTTTTACTGGGTTGCATGAAAGCACGTTTAATAGTTTCACTTAGGACATTAAAATTCTGACAGAGGAACAGTTGGACTAATTAAAAGTTCTTTTAAAGACTATCTGCTTAAAGCCAATCTATACATTAAAATGCAAGAAAACAGTACGATCTTTTCTTTTAACATTTTTCGTTAGTATTTTTATAGTACAATCTATACGTGCCATAGGGTACATTGTACAATTTCTGTAGTTAGAGGTTAAATCGCTCTAGGTTAAATAGCCTTATAATGTATTAACTTTGGTACTTGAGTAACTAATTTAGGTGGGCATATTAGATTTAATTTCTTTTCAAAAAACATATTTTAGTAGTTTTCCAATTTACTTTGCCTCATTTTAAGAGTGGACATGAAATGAAACCATATATTAAATCTGTTTTTAGGTTAAGACTAAAAATTTGAAAAGTTTTGTTAACTGAAAATTTGAGAATTTACCTTAGATGTTGACAAATGCAAAGAACTTACATTAAAGTTTTTATTCCGTATAACAATCTGTTTTACCTGTTCTTTCCTTTGTTCCCAGCTATGTTCTTTTTCTTGTGTTTTATATTTTTTCATCATCCTGCCTGCTAAGCTTTTTATTTTGCTTGCCTCTTCTCTCTAAATTACTATCTTTATGTCTACTTTCATAGTGTATACCCAGTAGAATTATTTAGGTAATCAAGCACTGCAGAGCAATTAGTACAGTTTGGAAAAGGTTAGGTTGAATTTTTATTTTATCCTGAAATTTTACATGTGAACTGTTTTTCCCCTTGTCAGTAGTACATTGTGCACAAACATTAATTTCATTGGCTTGTGTGGTGTGTGTAGTTTTGGCTTTCGGTAACGCACACTTGTTTGCCGTAGTGAATGCTCAGGTTCAATTTCAGTTTGTTTCCCATGCATATCAAAAGCTTATTGAAATTAACCCATTTGGGCTGGTAAAGATTTTTAAAAGTAGTTTAAAGCATTTGAAAATTAAAATGATTTGAAAAGGAGAGCCTAATGAAACATTTTTAATTATAATTCAAAAAATCCTAATTTTGAATTCAAAATGAATTTCTTTCATTCTCTGGTAAGAATTAATATTTAAAAGTACTAAGATTTGCTTTATAAAATATAAATAAAATTGTTCATTGTGATAAATTAGGAGTATTTTGATTCATGTTTGAGATCTTTAAAGCTGTTATCTTTGTAAAGGGAGCCAACTCTCTGGATTCAAATCTCAGCTGTGCTGTTCATTGCGTTGTGCTCCAGGGAGGCGGCTTCTCTGCCTCGGTTCCTCTTCTGTAAAATGGGGATGATAGGGTTGTTAGAGGATTAAATGAGATAAAAACCTATGGAGCATTTACAGAGGGGCCTGGCACTGAGTATAAAGTGCTATATAAACATCACCCTGGATTTGAATGATTTATTTTATTTCCTTTGCTTTTTAAATTTATAATTACTGTATTAATGATCATAATCTAAATGAGTTACTGAAAACTTCACTAACAATTGTACCAACAAATGAGGAAACAGACTTAAAGCTGTCGTTGAACCTGTGTAGTTTCAAAGTGCTATTCCTTTTTATACACATTAGTTTAAAAATTAAACTTAACCTAAAGATTTGATATTATAAAGGAAGAAGATTAGCTATGATGATTTTATTTGGATCTATGATTTGGAAGATTATTTAAAAGTGCAAGACACATTTCAGTGATGTGTGAAGCACTGTCAATAATTTCTCATATTTTATATAGTATTCTAGCCTGACTGAATTGAAAATAAATGTTTATTATTTAATCACCCTTCTACATTCTCAGTATTATATCCATTTTAGTTATAATCATGGTAACTAAGATCCTGAAATAAAAATTTGTGTTATAGTAAAGTTGAAAACAAACTGAGAATTTTAAGGGAGTAAGGAAATAGGGAAAATTTTGATTGCTTGAAAGTATTTACAGCCTGCTGTGTGTATCTTGTGTCATTTATTTGCCATGTGTAGTGCTGAAAAGTGTCTTTTATGTATAGCTGCCTTGGCTGTCGAAGAGCTTGGCTTTGAGCGATTTCATGCATTAATTCAGTAAGTAACATTGGAACATTTAAAATACTTACCTTATGGACACATTGCCATTTTAAGTCTGTTCATATTGTGGAAAGGTACTTAGATTTATATAATTGAGGATTAATTTGTTATCAGTTTTTTAAATAGTAATTTATTAATGTTTACTTAAATTATTCTGATTCCTAAATTAGCTAACTACCAGAATACACCTTTTTATAATATTAAAAGCTTCTTCATCGCTTACAATGAAAAAAACCATTCTAGCTTAATGTCTCTCTGACCTGAATGAATACAAAAATTTCTAATAGGATAAATATTTGAGTTATTTTGTTTGCCAAAATATGCCTTCTTTGATTCTCATTAAAAGTGCCATATTTTCACTAGAACATTAAACTTCTTATTGTAAAAGGTAAGGATAGCTACATTGATAGTATTACAAGTGGCATTTGAAATACGACATTACTTTCTTTTAAGAGAAGCCACAAATGTACACCTTATCTTTGGTATTCAGATATTTATTACATAATTTTCAGGTTTTACAGAGTCAAGTTTTTTTTTTTTCTTGAACACCTCTTAAAGCTACTTCATTCTTTAAAAATGTGTAATTATTGTAGAATTTATTGATGCCAGACAGTTGACCTAAGTGATGTTTTCCTGCCAAGTAGGCATTCTATTTTAATGGCATATATTTAGCAACATTTGTCAGCAGCAGCTTTTGCTTTTAATGGCTAAATCTGTATTTGAAAATTTGGACACAGAGATCTCATTCGTACATATACAGTTTAATGTATAAGACAGTTTTAAAAATTTCCCATTTGTCAATGTAGTCATTCTCATCTCTAATACTAATACTTAATTCTTTTTTTTCCCCCCCAGAAAGAGATCATTCAGAAGTTTATCAGAATTAAAAGATGCTGTCTTGGACCAGTATTCAATGTGGGGAAACAAATTTGGAGTGTTACTTTTTCTGTATTCTGTGTTACTGACAAAGGTTTGTTTAAGAAGATACTTATTCTGGCTTTTATTAGTTTGAGTTCAGTACTGGTTTTCATGCTGTGATGAGTAATTTTATTTTTGGTACTGTTTCTAATCTCAGAATAAAAATCTCTTATGCTGATAATAAGGAATCATCCAGTTCTCTTTTCTTACCACTCACTTAGTACTTAACCACTTACTTCACTTAGTACTTAACCACTTTCAAACTTAGTTTTACTCCTGATTTCTATGTTATAGAGGTTATCAGTGATATTCTAATTATGAAATGCACTCAGTTCTTCTGAGTTTTATTTTCTTTCATCTTAGCAGTAACTGGCATTTGACAACCTTAATGCTTTCTGGAAGCTCTTTCTGACGCTCAGTCCCTCTCCTAACTTAGCTAATAAATCACTGTGCTAGTTCCCTTTTATTATTGTCCCATGATCCCATCTCCCCCAACCCCCACCACCTTTTTTTGATAGCTTCATTTTCTTCTTTACCTGTTATCTCCTGCTCCTTTCTCTCCCCGTCCAAATTTTTATATTGAAGAAATTTTCAGTCCCTGTCATCTTCATGCTTTTTCTCTTATGGGCATTTTATTCTCTCAACTTACTTTTATGTGGTTAATTTCAATGCGTATACTTCCTATCCTACCTTTTTCCCCCAACTCCTAATCTCCTATCTCTAACAGCCTGTTAGTCTCAGTTGAGTATCCTGCTAGATGTGTCATGTCTGCTATCAGACTTCATTCATTTGACAGATGTTTATTGTGCATTGACTCCCTGCTAGGGATTGGAATTATAATCTGAGAAACAGGTTTTTTTTTTAAATGATTCCTCACCAGTACTGTGAAAAACAAATTGACACATTAACAATTCCATGGGGGCTCTGTTTTTAGGTGTTTATTTCTTGCATGCACAAAGCCTGGGAGAGGGGAGGGAGGGCAGACTAGAAGGTAGCCTGAATCTTGGGTTTGGTTGGTTGGTTTTTGGTGGAATCAAGGACAGACTTTACGTAGTAGGGACCCTGTGGTGGATATAGTGTCTTGGTGGATGAGGAAAAGTTTTCTAGAAGAAAAAGCTGTGGGAAGATTTTCTGAGCTATGGAAACAGCAAGTATAAAGGCATAATGAATTTGGGTGTAACACCACAAGAACTGTAAGGAGTTCAGCATTACTGTAGCATTTTATTTATGTAAAAAAGGCTCAGAATGTTAAGGCCCTTGTATTCTGTCCAAAAAAATAATTGCAGTTTCACTTGGTCAATATTAGAACAGAGCAAAAAAAAAAAAAAAAAAAAAAAAAGCAAAAAGGTAATAACGAGATCTTTTGTTGATAAGGTTCCTTAAATTGAGGTAAGAGTTGTGTGAGAGGGAGTTGGTGGTAAGGTTGAAGACTGGAGTCAGGAAAACAAGAAAGAGTGGTTACTGCATGGTGAACCTAAGATAGGGCAGTAGCCATAGAAATGGAAACGAAAAAGACCATATTTAGAAGTGTGTTCTAAATTTGGAAATTTAAAAAGCACATTTAAGAGAAAGAACCACAAGTACTTTGTAGTTGGTTAGATGTGGTAAAGAGCAGTGAGGGTAGGACTTAAGATGTCTGGCTTCTTATGGGTTTGGCTTTGACTATTCATTATTCCCCCTTCCCCCACCCCCCCGCCGTTTTTTATGCTCAAAACTTTTGATGCCTCCTCTTCCCTTTACAGCCAATAAATCATGTCTAGTTCTTACTTGAGCTTGTCTTTGAGATGATGTCCCCTCCCTCACAGTGATTATGTCACTTCTTCATATTACTCCTTTTGGCTTTATCATGGCCTGTTTTGTGTTGTTTACAAGGCAGCAAGTGCAAAAATCTCGTCCTTGTTTGTATTGTCCTCCAATGTGTAGGCATTCGTTAAATATTTGGATTGTCGACTGATGCCTTTAATCCTTAGAAATAGCCTTAATCTGATGAACCAGTGGTTAAAGTTAGGTGAATAGCACAGTGACGGGCAATTATTCTTCGTTCTTTCAGGGCTGATGAAATGAAAATGCCCTAGTCTTGGACTTACCTAGACTTCTGGGGATTTGGATGCCCTTTTGAGGAATTAAAAAAATACCAGAAAATTCATTTTTAAGAAAAGAAGCTTCCTGCCCTCCTACTTTGATACTTTATTTTGTCAGTACATTTTTAAATTACTGATATTTCTGAGAATGCAGAATCAGAATTCTATTTTCTACTATTTCAGACCTTTTCTATATTTAATTGATATCTATCAACACTCATGTGTATGTCTTTAATACTAATGAGTTTTTTAAAAGGCCTAAGTAAATACTTCAGATACCTTAGCAGACGTGTTAAATATGAATTTACTTCGGCCTGAAATTAAATGAATATTAACTCTTAGGATTTAAAAATTTTCTCCTCCCTCCTGCTGAAATTTAAACCTCTCTCAGTACCCCTTGAGCCAACATGCCATGAGATCTATCACCTATGAGATAGTCAGTGCTCTGCATAGAGCCCAGGATAGAAAAGATACTCTTAGAGGAGCTCCTCTTACCATTATCATCTCATATGTTCTTTCACATCAAATCTGGGTAATTTTTTAGGAGAAAAGTTACTTAAATAAATGTGTTTTATTTATTTATATAAAAAATGGTCAATATATAAACATTTTCATTTTTAGTTTTTGAACTAAGTGAATTTTTTGGTTCCTTTAGGGCATTGAAAACATAAAAAATGAAATTGAAGATTCAAATGAACCTTTGATAGATCCTGTATATGGACATGGCAGGTAATTAACTAAAATCTGTTCTTTCCCTACATGGACTTAAAGTTTTTAGAAACTTGACTTTAAGACAATCTGAGTCAGATACTTTTGTCAGTGTTGACAGCGTAAAGTGTGTGGATTTGAGTAGTCTGTGCTTTATGCATTGCCTGCTTTATGTATGAATGATAATTTCCACTTCACATTTATGTATGCATTGCACTTATCATGGCTCATACTTTTTTTTAAAGATGACAACAGGTGGTATTTTACAAATTCTGCTTTATGTTCCACTTAATTTTTTAATGAATGCAGTTGACTCATTTCGACTTATAGAAATGAGTGTATCCTTACCTATTTGTAAATGCTTTCCTGCTTGAGGGAGATATTTTTTTCCTTATTTTTCTCTGAAACCACCCCCCCTGCCAAGCTCTGTATAATTGTACTAAAATCAGTCAAACAGTGATAGTTAACCCACTGTTACATAAGTCCTTCTCTTTAGATCTTTGTGCCTCAAAGGTTAAAATTCAATGGTCCGTCAAACAAAAAAATAGTTACATATATATTTATAGATGATTATAAATATAAAGTAAGTTATTAGTCTAAGTAACTTTTTTTCCCATCCATTTAAGAATAATATCTTAGATAAATTTGTTAAATTTAGATGAACATATAGAATAATAGATGCCATTGTGATGATACACTAAGTGATACATTTCGAAAGCTGTTGTTGAGCATATAAAATAAAAATGTAAGGTATTCCCTAACTTTGTTTAACAGACATAATGTAGAAGTCATTACTTTATGATTTACCACGGGATCATTTGATGTGAAAACTAGTTTATTCGTGTTTTAATTACTTCTAAATTTTTATTAATAGCCAAAGTTTAATTAACCTCCTACTGACGGGACATGCTGTTTCTAATGTGTGGGATGGTGATAGAGAATGCTCAGGAATGAGTAAGTATATTTTTTGCTGTGTTTACTCTTTGATGATGACTATTTCCCTAGAGTATGGTTGATTGTTATTCACCTACTTAATGGCTCTGTGTTACTAAGAGGTTGACATAAGTGCTTTAATATAGAAGAATCCTTCCCTGTTTTCAAGGCACTGTCACTTAAAGAGTGTGGAGTTTGAAGGCAGACAAACTTGGATTCAAATTCCAAGTGTTAGACTTCAGTCAAGTTACTTCATCTACCTTTAGTTTTCTCTAGTATAAAATTGGGATTATATGACTTACTTCTTTAGAAAGTAATAATTAGATCTTTTTATCCATAAATCTTGTACATGTTTATGCAGTGATATCTGTAAGTCTCAGACACTACTGCATTTTCTTAAAATTGATAAGTACAAGTAATGCAATTTGAAATATTTGAGTCTAGTGGTTTTTCCTGTATTACATTTGGTGGTATAATTTCTTCTGAAATGCTGGGCAGGTTTAATGTTATCTGAGAACTTTAAGCGACCCCCCTCCAACCACACCTCCATTTCTGGTGTCAGTTATTTCTTTGCTGTAACTTCGTACATTCCCAAGGTCATTGAAGTGAAACGCATTATTGGCCAATTCATCCAGTTAAGAGCTGATATAGTTCTGAGTAAAATTCCCTTCAGCTTATGACTGGGTCAGTTTAAACTCAGTTATTTACTCATTCAACTTATATTAATTACCACGTACCTCTTTTTGGAGTATGTAAAGCATAGGACAGGAAGCTTCTATAGTTTCTACAGTTCATAGGGAAATGTATTGATTCTATGAGGTGAAACTTCACCAGATAGCAGAAGCAAATACTATGATTGAGCTTTTCCTTTTTACTTTCATTTAAATGAGTGAATCTTGATCTTAAATTTCAATTATTCTCAAGTTTTAGAAATAGGTATAACTAATTAACAGAAACAGGAAAGGATGTAATAATAAGCGGGGGGTGAAGGTCAGTAAAAATTTATAATTTCGAGTTTAAAGCACCCTAGCATAATCCAACCCTTCATTTTACTATTTAAGAAATGTAAGAACTACCTTCTCTCCTTCTACACATTAGATAAAATATGCACAATCATTCACTTAGTGTTTAGGTTAGAATGAGAACCTCATTTTGCTATTTCTGGCAAAAGACAACTTACAAAAAAACTACAAATTTACCTTGCTCTGTTTTTTTAAATGAGCCCATTCTATTCTTGAACCTTACTTTGATTCAAAGCTGTGAAGGCACTTAATCCTCCCAATTAGAGGTATGTCATTCTTTCTTCAGTAATATGCACTCACCGTATGGCTTCTACACACTCTCTCTTTTTCCTTCCCCCTATGGTTTCTGGAGCCTTGAGTATCTTAGATCATCTCAGATGATCAAAGGAATATCCAGTTCCTGTTAAACTTGGGTTGAAGTATCATCCCACTTGTCCCTGTCTTTGCTGCTACTCCTAATTCTACAGCTCATAATTCTTTCCACCTGGACTTTCGTGCATTTTTCTGGCTCTTGATCCTAGTTATCATGGTCCTCCTTTCTCCTCATTCTGCAGATTCTCCTAAGCCTCTCCTCTCAGAGCTAGGCTATTCTGCCTCCTTAGGCTTTTCTTCACCTGTCCTCCCGTAGGCTTTTTTCTTGCCATGAATTTTTTACTTTCCTCATAGGGTATTAGTCACTTACCCAAGTTTTGGTTCTTAATGTGTACAAATTTATTCTTTTCTGTTGCTTGAAACATTAGCTTTCAAAGCTGTTGTCTTGCTGTGAATTTTTTTTTAGTATAGTTTAAATATCAAAACTAAGCAATTAATTATTTTGGAAAAGAAGGTAGTCAGGGCATATGTCTTTCATTTTCCCTTAATTGTTAGGAATTATTAGGAATTTGTTTTCAGTCACCAAACTTAAAAATCTGTACATTATTCAGCATTTATTGGATGTTTTTCTGAACTGACAACACGGGAGGAGGTTGTGATATATGTAATATACAAACAAAAAGTATAAGTAGGTGCTAGTTGTACAGTCCTTAGGCAAGCCACTTTACTTCTCCTAGCTTCAATTTACTTATTTATAAATATGGAGGTTTAATGCCCTCCTCAAAGGGATGTTCTGAAGGTTAAGATCAGATTTCTAAAATGCCTCAACTGTCCAATGGGGAGAACTCAGCTTTCCCTCAAAAGCACACACACCTAGTTTGGGGAAATCAGAACGTGCACCCAAATTACCGTAATGCAGTATGAAATGAAGCTTGTTGAAATAAAGTATTATAGAGGAAAGAGAAAACCTTTCCCTCTATGTTTATGTTGGGGTAAGCAGAGAGACTCTAAGTAGAAGTTAACGTTTTGATGGGGCAAGATGGAAAGAGTGAAAGGGCATTTTGAGAAAACTGCAGGTTGTGTTTAGGGGCTGGAAACAGATCAGACTGATTAGACCCCTGGTTCTTAATCCTGACTAAACATGACCACTCGGGGAGCTTAAAAATATGTCAATGCTCAGGCCCCAGCAGAGAGTAAATAAATAAATTGGAAGTGGTGGAGCTTGGGCATGATAATTTTAAAATTATCCCAAGACGATTCTTATGTGGAGGCACGTTTAAGGACCAGTGGATGAAAGCACTGGACCTGTGAAGGAGACTAGTAAGAGGAAGGATCCTAAACATGGAGCTAAGTAAGAACCCAGAGTCTCTTGAATACTCAGAAGTTTACATTTTAGTTGGCAGACATGAGGAAGACAGTCATTGAAGGCATTTGAAATGGAAGAAAAGAGAGAGCAACTAGTATTTATGTACTTGGGCTAAGTAGCGTTTTAGACTGCTGTATGTTCTTAATGTTGGTAGATAAAAAGGCGAGCCTCGGGTGATTGAGTAAGTTGACCAGCGTCAAGCAGCAAAGGCATAAACTGCTGTGTCCACACCCAGAGCTCGTGCTCATTCCACTGTAGCACGTGCTGCTGTACCACTCTGCTTCTGTCAGAGACCACAGCAGAGTGGAAGCTCATGAGGTGCCTGAGGGTAAAGCACAAACGACGAGGAGGTTTTCAGATAAAGCTTATTGAAAAATGAACACATGAAGAAACATGGCAAGTGGACTTGAAACCAGATCAGAGAGAGTAAATATTTTAGCCATGTAAGCAAGGAAGTTTTACTGGTGAAAGAGGAAGAGAGGAACTGATTGCCAAGGCAAAGAGATGGTGTATGTAGGTTTTGTTTTAGGGGATAGAAATCACTAATTGTTTGTTGGCCAGGGGAAGGGAACCACCTTTAATCAAAGTAAATGGGGTCAGGAGTATAACTGTAACCTTGAAAAGATGCATAGTTCTAAAACAGGAAGAAATAATGTGCTGAGAAAAGAAAAAGGCATTTGAAGTGTGAAAGATTTAAATAGGGAGAAATTTTGAGATTTTGAAGTCTGCTGAGAATGAGGTGAAGTTGGAGGCATATAAAGGAAAGAGAGGGTTTGAGTCCACTGCTTGAAGAAGGAATTTAAAAAAAAAATGGATCGTGGGAGAAATTTTTAAATGCATAGTCAGCAGTAAGAGGGAGAGATGAGTTTACATAGAGTGATTTAGAGTGGATCCAACCAGTAAGGCTTATAGTTAGGCTTTTTCCTGCCAGTAAGTATAGATCAGGCAGTTGGAGAGAAAATGAATATTATATGTTACCCAGGAAAGACCAAGAAGGCTCAGTGAAAGATAAATAGGGCATTTTTCTTGCCTTTAATTCTTAAGGATGTCAGTGCTTGATTTGTCATATATTTTATATATACAAATAATATAACATGCAATAAACATTTTTCTCAGTTTGTCTTTGCCTTTAGTTTATGATGAACATGTATATTAACATTTTTTTACTGTTAAAAACAAATACTGCATTGAACATTTTTGTATATAAATTTTTACATATTCAGGTATTATAGGATAATTTCTAAAAACAATGTATGTTAAAAATTTAGGCACATTATATTTGTTACTAATAGCTTTATCAAGATAGAATTCACGTACCACACGTGATATTATTTAAAATTTATAATTCCGTGGTATGTATGTATTTATTTTAATTCCATGGCTTTTAACACGTTCTTAGAGTCATGTAACCATCACCAGATCAATATTAGAACATTTTTTTATCGGTCCAAAATAAATACCCTTGTGCTCATTTGCAGTCACTCCCCATAATTGCCTTGCCCTTCAGCTCCTAGCAACAATTAATCTGTTTTCTGTCTCCGTAGATCTGCCAAAACTGGGGATTTTTTATAAATAGAATCATGTAATATCTGGTCTTCTATGACTGGCTTCTTTTACTTGGCACGTTTTCAAGGTTCAGCCATGTTTTAGCATGTGCCAGCACTGTACTCCTTTTAATTGGTGACTATATCCCACTTAATAGAGAGACCATATTTTATGTATTCCTTCATCTATTGATGAGCATTCAGCTTGTTTCCACTTGGCCATCCTGAATAATGTGGTTAGGAACATTTATGTAAAAGTTTTTGTGAGGATGTATGTTTTAATTTTTCTTTGGTATCTACCTAAGAATGAAAATCCTGGATCATATGATAACTCATCTATTTAGAACATCTGTAAACCTGATAGATAAAGCCAGATTACCTTCTAAGATCAGCCTTACCAACTGCTAATATATCAACTTTGCTTTTAAAAATTAACTGTTTTCCTGTATCCTGGCCACACTTAGAACTGTCCATCTTTCATATGTCATTTACTGATAATTCACATTTCTCTGATTCCACCTGAGCCTCTGTTTGATCATCTTTTTGTGTGTTTGTCAGCTTTTAGTATTTTCTCTTCTGGGAATTGCTTCTTTCTAGCTTTTGGCATTTTGAGGGGAAAGGTTACTGTCTTCTTCACAGTTGCTAGGAACTCTATAAATTCTTTCTTTGTTTTAAAAATGTGATGCAAATATTTTCCCTCAGCCTTTTCTGTCTCTCAATTTTGTTAATGGGTGTCTATTATCATCCCGGAGGTTTTCATTTTTAGAAAGATAATCATTTCATCTTTTCTGTTATGGGTTTTGTTTTTTAGTTTTTTTCTTAAATCAGTTTTGTATTTCGCCCATCACAAGATTAAACTAATATTTCCTAATATTTTCTTCAAATTATTTTGTAGGCTTTTTTTAATGTTTAATTCTTTAATCTGCTTGGATTATTTATTTGTGAGTAGTATGAGATAGAGATCTACTTGTTTGCTTTTGCCAAAGGAGCTGCCTAATATTCCTAACTTGTCATTTCTCCACTAACACACCTACTTGATCCAATAACAATTTTTCCCATATGTGTGAAACCTTCTTTGTACTCTTCTGTTCCACTTATCTATTTGTGAGTTCTTATGCCAAAACTACCTTATTGCCTAGTTTCATGTTCTTTGTCAGCACGTTTCCTACGATTATTATAATAAAAATATTATAATGTAAAATTATTATAGCCATTTTTATATTATCTAGTCCAGTTGAACTTTTTTTAATTTTTAAAGTTGCAGTTTTAAGAAATTTGTGAGAATTCGAATGAGTTACGTTAAATTTGTAGATTATTTTAAAGAAGTGCCGTCTTTACGGTAGTAAGTCTTCCCATTTAGATTGGGCTTTTTTGTACCTTTTAATGAAAGTATATAGTGTTGATCATATAGCTTCTGTAGTTTCTGAATCCAGGTACTTTATTCTGCCTCAACTGTTAAAACTATCTTTAGCTGCTGCAGTAGAACTCGTCACCTAATTTCATTTTTGCCCACCCGCTAGTCTTTTACAGCAGCTAGTAGGATATTTTTAAAAACTAAGTCAGATCATGACAGTTTCTCACTTAAAACCATTCAATGACTTGGTTCCCCATGCACTTCAACTCCTGTCTACTGCCATCTGCCTTTACTACTGCATGTCTTTTGAGCTGAGATTTTTTTTGCTTTGTTTGCCTATAGATCAATTTTTCAGTGGCTTCTTTCCTACCTTTAAGGTATTGTGTTGTATTTGTGCCCTGTGTTATTTTATGTATTGAATATTTACTATTTACATTTACTTGATTATTTGAATGTTTTCTTCATTTTATGGGATTGACATAGAGTCAGCTCTTATAAATCAGAAACCCAGAGCTTCCTTTCTTTTTCCTCTTTAATAGAAATCATTATCACAGTCCGTCCAGGCTACAGTTAAATAGTTCATTGAATGTTGATGAACTTATGATCCACAGACACTAAGAGACTCTAAACCAAAAATTAAGATCATTTTGAAATTTTAGTATTTTTTTAAGTAAAGTGAATTGGAATTAAGTGGTTAGGTGGTATATAAATTTAAAATGTTTGGTTTATCAAAATTTGAGGAAAAAGTCAGAAGTGCTTCTTTTCTCTATATTTTATTACTATATAATTAGATTTAGCTAGCTGGAGTTAAATTGCCAGAAGCAATACAGGACTCCCAGTTAAATTTATTTGCAGATAAATCATTTTTAGTATAAGTATGTTGCCATTCAATATTTGGAATATAATTTTACTAAATACTGGTTTTTTTTTATCAGAAATTTAAATTTAACCGGGCATTTTGTGTTTTTATTTGCTAAATTGGTCTGTCCTAGTTATGTCAACTCTGTAGCAACCTGACTTCTTAGGAATACAATAACCAGTAAATGGGTTTAAGAAGCTCTTCACTTTCAAAAATAGATTTCACAAAGTTCATAGCTCAAATTGTGTGTGTGTGTGTGTTTGTGTGTGTATGCAATTTATGTATCAGTGACATGGTTAAGTCTTTCTCAGTATCCTACTGCTTTTTAGTTTAGCTAGTCTAACATTCTTGCAACTAAGTTCATTTTAAATTTATCTAACTACATTATTCAAGGACCCCATATAATTTCATCCTAGCTTATTTCTCAACTTCAGAAACCTATGCTTGAAGAAAATTGTGCCACTTTATTTCTTTGTTTGTGCTACTCTTTTTGCCAAAGACCTATATCCCTCCCATCTGTGCCTGTGCAGTCCTTCACTGCCTGCTTCACAGGCCATCCCTCCAAGGAGAGCTTCCTGATTCTCGTGGCTGAAAGTGATCTATCCTTACCTCTGAGCATTTTGTTTTCTTGGCACTTACCACATTCTATTTTGATGCCTACTGTTTAAGGGGGGGATGGGATTTTTTTAATTGTAGTAAGAACATTTAGCATAAGATCTACCCTCATAATGATTTTTTTTAAGTTACAGAATTAACTATAAACACAAAGTTGTATAGCAATTATCTAGAACTCAGTCACCTTACATGACTGCAACTTTATCTGTTGAATAGCAACTCCCCATTTCCTCCTCCTTCCAGCTCCTGGCAACCATCATTGTGCTCCACTTCTTTGAATATGACTATTTCAAATACCTCATCTAAGTGGAATCATGCAATATTTCTCCTTCCCTGACTTTATATTTCACTTAGCATAGTGTCCTAAAGGTTCATTCCTGTTGCCATGTATGATAGGATTTCCTTTTTTAAGCCTGAGTAATAGTCCATCATATGTATATTCCATAATTTCCTTATCCAGCCATTCATTGCTGGACTTGTAGATTGTTTCAACATCTTGACTTCTGTAAGTACTGCTGCAGTGAGCATGGGAGTGCAGATATCTCTTTTAAGATTCTGATTTCAATTCTTTTGGACTGAATACCCAGAAGTGGAATGGCTCTGTCACATGGTAGATGTATTTTTAAGTTTTTGAGGAACCTCCATACAGTTTTCTATAGTTGCTATACCATTTTACATTCCCGTCAACAGTGCATAAAGGTTTCAGTTTCTACATATCCTCACCAACAACTTAAATTTTTTTTTCCTTTTTTTTTTAAAAAAAATAATGGCCATCCTAACAGGTGTGAGGTAATACCTCTGTTGGGTTTTAATTTACAACTCTTATGATTAGTGATGTTGAGCATCTTTTCATATATTTTTGGCCATTTAATGTATTCTTTGGAGAAATGTCTATTCATGTTCTTTGCCCAATTTTTAATTGGGTTATTTGGGTTTTTGCAGTTGAGTTGTAGGAGTTCCTTATCTATTTTGGTCCTTAGCCTCTTATCAGATACATGGTTTGCAAAAAGAATCTTGCCAGCTTCATCTTTGTAGTCCCCATGGTAGCTTTGTATTTTTGCACTCTGCAGCATTGTTGGGTTGTGTTGGTTTTTTTTTTTTCCCCCAATACTTGGCACTCGGTATGTTTCTTAAATGCAGTGCAGTTATCTGGTGTCCAAGTCAGCATCAAATTTAAAAGGCCCAAACGAGCCTTCTGTAGATGTACTGACAGCAGTGAGAAGAGACAGCTGGAGTGGAAGAGAAGAAAAAGGGAGGCAAACTGAGGAATATAAAACTTTGCATATATATATGATCTCACTGACTGAAGCAGATAGGGTTGATAGGGAATCAACGTGATTATAAGAAAACAAAGTTAGAAAATTCTAAAATACAAATGACACAATTATTAGGATGTCCTGCAAATGTCTCAGTAAGTCTTGAAGTCAATTTACAAGTCTTATATAAGTAAATTCTGTAAGTTTTAATATGTGAGATTGGTATATCCTCACTACATTTACAACTTTGTACACTAATAAATATTCTTAAGAATGAACATTAGCTATCAAAAATTAAATTTTTTTAATTTTTTAATTTTTTTTTTATTTTAAATTTAAGGGGAGCCTGCGTGGCCCAGTGGGTTAAAGCCTCTGCCTTCGGCTCAGGTCATGGTCCTAGGGTCCTGGGATCGAGCCCCGCATCAGGCTTTCTGCTTAGCAGGGAGCCTGCTTCCTCCTCTCTCTCTCTCCGCCTGCCTCTCTGCCTACTTGTGATCTCTGTCTGCCAAATAAATAAATAAAGTCTTTAAAAAGAAAGAAAAGAGAATCTTAAAAAAAAAAATTAGATGATATTCTGTCTAAAGAAATAGTAATTTTAAATACCATTTAAACCACATATGCAAAATGTAAATATGTAAATATATTAAATATGTAAATGTGTAAATATTAAGTTATTAATATAATGAATTACCAAGAATTATGAACAGCTAGTTTTCTATACTTAATAGCATGCTATTATTATAAATATACTATTTTAGGTATTTGTTTAAAATTCCAAGGAAATAGATGGTGCAGTATCTAATCATAACACTAGATGGTGGTATCTGATTTTAAGAAATTAAAGTGTGGAAATGATTCTCAACATACTGACCTTGAAAACATTTAGGGCTTAAATCTCAGAAGAAAGAGAAAGGAAAAATTAATAAAACAATAGAGTGCCATTTCTACTTATTAGGGTTACTCACCTCTACTCTTTTTTTCCTTTGAATGCTATAATCCAATTATTCACATGTTGTTTTGTCTCATGCTGTTGACATTTGTATTCGTTTTGTTTTGGGTTTTGCATTTTTTTGTTTGGTTTTGTTTTTGTTTTTGCTCTTGACACTTTTAAAATGAGTGAAGATCTTAGGGGCACCTGGATGGCTCAGTCAGTTAAGCATCCAACTCTTGATTTTGGCCCAGGTCATGATTTCAGGATCATGAGATCAGCCCCATTGGGCTCTGCACTGGGCATGGAGTCTACTTAAGATTCTCTCTCTCTCTACCCTTACACCTCAGGCATGATGTCTCTCTCTCAAAAAAATTTTTTAAAAAGTAAAATAAATGATTCAAAAATCCCAAAGAGCTTTGGATTATATGAGTTATAAATAAATAATGATCAGTATTTTTCTTCTTAGAAATTACGACTGAGAAATTTAAAAAGGTGTATAAACTCATTTTAAAATAACAATAATACACCCATTACATGTTAATAAAATTAGAAGAGTGATTCTGTAAGTCCCTTCAATGTCTAGGTTATTAGTGGAAATTCTCTTACCTATTTATAGATTCAATCTTTTGAGGTAGAACAGACATATCATTGGGCCTCTGGAAAACTTCACTCTACATTCATGAAAGCTTAAAAGAAAAAAGCAATTAATGTCTTTCTAGTGGAAATCATTTTGATTTCATGTAGTCTCTAAAAGGGTCTTGTGGACCATTCAGAATCCTAAAACACAATTTGAGAGCTATTGTTATACCTCCCGAGTACCTGTAAGAAACTAGTGAAAAAAAAAGAAACTCTATGTATAATTACATACACATTCTATTAATTTTAGATTTGTAAATCCAAAAGATTCAATAGCCAGTTCATAGCTTCTACCATCTGAATGTTGTGTTTAAGATTACCTAGCATGACTAAGAATTGATAATATTACATTAATTTAAAAATACAGTATCTTAATGGAAAAATGGACAAAACATGACCAGATAGTAAAAAGGAAACCAAGTTATAAATATGTTTTATTTACAGTGGGCATAATTTTTAACCAGAAAAAAAAATGCTTTTTAAACATACAGACCCAAATTACTATTATAGTTCCATTTAATGTATGTTAGCTGAAAGCGATAGTCTATAAAACACTCAATTATCATTATAATTACATCTCTGTTGTGGAATAATCTACTCTTCATTTTCTGAGCTTTGTCTTTTCTTTATTATCCATATGCATGCTCTCAATTCTCCTCTCTATGCTGATGATTCCCAAAAGCTCTGTATCCAACCTTGATCTCTCTTCTTTGTTTTTCTGAGCCTTACTTCCAGTTGTGAATCCATCTCTCACTAGAAGTCCTGAAATTTTCTCCATCCCAGCTTGTCTAAAACCAAAGTCCTGTTCTTTATTCATACCACTTTGGGACTTCTTAATTTTTCCTTTTAGTTAATCGCCATTTATCAGGGTCCCCAGACTAGAAACCTTTGAAGAAAGGTGTGACATATTCAAACATTAAATACATAGATTTTTTCATACATTGTTGTTTCCTCCACCTTGATTTTTCTTCGTATTCTCTTCTTGGTGACCTGGAAAATTCCTACATATGCTTAAAGATTCAACTCAGATGTTGTCCCTTTCTTTTTTTTTTTTTTTTAACTTTTTTAAAGATGTATTTAGGGATACCTGGTGCCTCAGTGGGTTATGCATCTGCCTTCAGCTTGGGTCATGATCCCAGCATCCTGGGATCAAGCCCCACATCTCGCTCTCTGCTAAGCAAGGAGCCTGCTTCTCCATCTCCCCTCTGTGATCTCTCTCACTCTTGTTCTCTCTCAAGTAAGTAAGTAAAATCTTTATTAACAGATTTATTTAGGGGCACCTGGGTGGCTCAGTGGGTTAAAGCCTCTGCCTTCAGCTTGAGTCATGATCCTAGGGTCCTGGGATCAACCTCCATATCGGGTTCTCTGCTCAGCAGGGGGCCTGCTTTCTCCTCTCTCTCTGCCTGCTTCTCTGCCTACTTGTGATCTCTGTCTGTTAGATTTATTTATTCATTTGACAGAGCTGGAGGGGACAGAGGGAGAGAGAATCCTCAAGCAGACTCCCCCATGAGCACAGAGCCCCATGTGGAGCTCAACCCACAATCCATGAGATCATGACCTGAGCCGGAATTAAGAGTTGGATGCTCAACTGACTGAGCCACTTATGTGCCCCTCACATGTTGTCACTTCTATATATCTTCCCTAATACACTAAGCAGATATTCTTTTATCATAAGATAAAGTGTATATGGGGAACCTGGGTGGCTCAGTTGGTTGGGGTTGGACTCTTGGTTTTGGTTCATGTTGTGATCTCAGGGTCATGGGATGAGCCCAGGCACTCCCACCCCGACCACCCCGGGCTCTGTGCTCAGTATGGAGCTTGCTTGAGATCCTCTCTCTGCCCCACCCCCTCACAGGTCTGCCCACTCTTGCTCGCTCTCAAATAATGAAATCTTTTTTTTAAAAAAGTACTCTGTGTGTGTGTGTGTGTGTGAGAGAGAGAGAGAGAGAGAGAGATGTGTAAACATAGAAAAAACACACATCTTTTTCTTCTGTCTTTCTTGATAAACTTAGCCTTTGTAAGGCAGACACCTTGTTCCATTTGTCTTTATTTCCCGAGTCTTAAGCACACTGTTGATAGGAGAAATGAATGGTATCAAATACCCCTGTTTTAAATATTGTGCAAGTAAGTTCACTGCTACCCAATGATAAATTTTATAAATTAAGATGAACATGTTCATTTGTTTAAGTCAAAGTCAATCAAGTTAACTTTTCTGCATGGATATTATTATCTTCTTCATTTTTGCCAGGAATTCCTTGGGTTTCAGAGGGGATAATGTCTTCATTTTAAAAGTTAAAGTTGAATATAAGGTTTTCTAAATACATTTAATGTATATCTGAAGCATCACATCACCCATCACAAACGTCATTTAATGGTATTTTATAATAAGTAGTAATATAATGATAATTTGATGGAACCACTTAATATGTGTGAGGTTTTAAAGTATACTTTTGGGGAAAAGTAAAAATTTTGGTGCAAAATATATATGTGTATACATCTATAATATAAGTAGTTTTCAAATTTATGTCTGTTAATGCAGTACAAACTTCTCTTTTTAGAACTTCTTGGTATACATGAACAAGCAGCTGTAGGATTCTTAACATTAATGGAAGCTTTAAGATACTGTAAGGTAAGTTGATTTTAATGGTACTTTTCAATCCTTTTTACTCACCTGTCCACTGTTGGTGGACAGTATTTTCTTCTATGACAACATATAGTTCACTGCTGTTACTATATACTTCTCAGTTCTTTCCTGATCTCCATTCCCAAACTGACAGGCGTATTAAGGGCAGAGTTAAGTTGGCTCATCATGCTGAGTTTCCTATTCATGAGGTTTGTTCCTTTTTAAGGGTGGAGGGCAGAACCCAGTAAAAAACAGTTTATAGAAATAGAGACACCTATAATTGAAAGTAAATATATTTTTTGGTAAACCAAGAAAAAAGGATGTATTGCTTCTTCCTCATAACAGTATGCTTCATGGGAAAAAAATTTGCTAGATGCCTGAAGTTTTAACTTCTGTCTATTCCATCTGAAAAACAATTTCACACTCGAAAAAACAAATTCCAAGCATTTCACAGCATTAAATTCTTTAGCACATGGGCTAAGTTAGAAACTGCCATGAACCTCTCATTTATTGATAAAAATTTCATTGTTTTCCTGCATCATCTGAAATAACTATTGGGTGTTCCAAATAGTTTTAAATGCGGTTCAAATCATTAGTGATTTATACGTAATGAGATGGTCTGATTTTGGAGAAAGGAAGAAGTAGATCTAATTTTCTTTTCCATTTTAGAATGTTTGGTCCGTAGCAGTAGTTCTGGTGATGGTGGTTTAATAAAATAACGGTGTCTTGCTCTCTTTCTTTCTTTTTTCCTTTAACTGGAAGTGTTCCTCTTTCATGACAACACTTGGAAAGGAGTGATATGGGTATGATAATCAGATAGGTTTCTTCCTGTCCTTATCCATTAGTAGGGATCGTATTGTATCAAAGTAGTAACTCTTATTTTCTGTGACTTTAATTTACAAGCTAAAGCTGTTCTGAAGGAGCCTGGCAGCCAAAGCATCAGGCTGTATCCCGTTCTCCCAAGAAACACACACAAACATTCATTGATCCTAAAAGTGTGCGTGCATGCATGTGTGCATGTGTACACACATACGAATGACAGCTACATAGAGGTGATGAATATGTTGATGAAGTTGATTTTGGTGATCTTTTCATAGTGTATACATCTACAAAAACATTAAGTTGCACACTTTTAATATATACAATGTTCATATCTGAAAGATATTTTAATAAGGCTATTTTTTATAAAGTGTGTGTGTGTTTTGCAGGAGGATCGGGTGTGGAGATGAGACTGTGAAATCTTCACTGTGTAGCCTGTAATTCCCTGATCTAGATCCTATCTGTCCCTCTTCAGTTGTTTTGCCCAGTCCACTGCTGTGCTCTAGCTCTGCTGGTTTCCTGCCAGATTCTCAAATACACCCAGGCCCTTTCCTGCCTGTAAGACTTCATACTTGCTGTCATTTCTGCCTGGAATACTCCAGTTTGTAAATGGATGGCTCCCTCTCCCCATCAGGTCCTACTTAAAATGGTGCCTCAAAGACCTTTTCCTCAGCCATTGCTTCAGTGACTCTTTTTCACAATTTCATAGCAATAATCACTCTATAAAGATCTTTTCTAATTTTTTTTAATCTTGAATTTGCTTTTTTATTGTTATCCCCAGTGGATTATAGACTCTCTGAAGCCAGTGACATTGTTTTTCTGGGTACACATTCGATATTCAGTAAACATTTGTTGAATGAATGGCCAATTTCATCAGAATTGTAAGCTTTTCTAAATCATGCTTTTGCTTTTCTTTAGCTAGAATAGGTAGGTAGAACTGTTTAGCTAGAACTGTTAGGTAGAACAGGTGAATGAATGCCTGTTTTCCTCCTAAGATCTTAGTGGAAAAACAGTACTGGCTGTATATTCTCCTATTACATATTGCTTTAGTGTTCTAGCAGTAACTGGTATTTTTAAGATTTAAAGATTCTTTTAATGGCAGGACACAATACAGTGGTACTCAGATAGATGAAAGGCAGAACTGTCTATTACACCTCCAAACAAGGAAGGGCTACCAGACAGGGCCACAGAGGGGATTATACCGGTGGACAGCGCAACAGTGAGGTGCGACCATAGGTGGCAGCTTTGGTATGGGTGTTGGGATGGAGTTAGCTGGGTTTCATGGGCTCTGTTTGGATTGGAAAATTTCAGTGAGCTCTAAGGCTTAGGGGCTGTTTCTTCTTGTCTGACACCTGGCTGCAGGGAGCTTAGAGCCATACACAGTGGTCCAGAGTGTGGGAGACCTGGAAGGGAAGCGGTTGGGATGGTGTGATTATAGCTTTTGGAAAAACTATTATTACCCTGGTGTGTTCATCTGTACATAACTGTAGATGTCCCTCTGAAAACCTGTATACATTTACTGTTCACCAAACATTTAGAGAAAAGTATTAAGGAAACCATTGTGTTTGTATTAGTTTTGTGAATCTGAACATTTCCCTGTTAATATTGTAGCAGATTGCTCTCTAGAAATTAACATTTTCATATCATTTTGACTATATGTGTTCATTAACACAAATGAAAGTCTCTTTACACACACATACAGTGAAGAGGATGATTCTGAATGCTTTTGATGGTGCCCCCCCCCTTTTTATAAAGATTTTATTTCAGAGAGGGAGAAGAAAGCACATGATTTGGGGGGGAGAGGCAAAGGTAGTGGGAGAAGCAGACTCCCCACTGAGCAGGGAGCCCAATGCCAGGCTTAGTCCCAGGACTCGAGGATAATGACCTGAGCTGAAGTTAGACACTTAACTGACTGAGCCACCCACTTTTTTTTTTTTAATAGATAACTCACATAATACTCACCATTTTAAAGTGTGCTGTTCAGTGATTTTTCACAAGGTTGTGCAACCATCACCACTTACCTAATTTCAGAATGTTTTTCTTAACTCTCACAAGATACTCTAAACCCATTAGTGGTCACTTCCTCACTCCTCCCCAGCCTCTGGCAGCTTTATTTCTCTGGAGTTTTGCCTGTTCTGGACATTTCATCTAAATGGAATTGTACAATGTGTAACCTTTAGTGTCTGGCTTCTTTAACTTAGCATAACGTCTTCAGTGTGCATTCTTGTTTGAACTTAGATTGATACTTTGTTCTGTTTATGACCAAATATTCTGTTGTATTATATGACGGTTTTGTTTATCTGTTCATCACTTGTTGGATATTTGGGTTGTTTCTGCTTTTGTGCTACTAGAATAACACTGCTAGAAACATGCATGTGTATACATTTTTTGTGAACATGTTTTCATTCCTGTTGGACATATACCCAGCGGTGAAATTGCTTGTCATATAGTAATTATGTGCTTAATTTGCTTAGGAGCTGTCAGCCTGTTTTTCCAAAGTGGCTGCATTATTTATGCACTCTTACTTATTTATATTAGTGTAAGACACTTAATGAGTTCATTCATTTATCTTTTGATCCTACTATGTATTATACTCATATTTTACTTCTACCTTAAATACACACAAACACACACTCATTTTCTAAAAGGGAAATTAAATAACCACTAAATTTTTCACCACAAGAGGCAGCTACCACATGAGGAGTCAGAAAGCCTGAGTTTTAATCCCAGCTCTGTACTAGTTACCTGTTTGAAATCAGAAAAGGCACTGATCCTTTATATTTCTGTTTCTGATGTAAAATTGAAGGACTTGTGCTGAGCACCTCTAAAATCCCTTCTACTATGAACCTGTGATCAGACCTTTTCCTTTGTCTTTTGCTCTTATTTTCTGTTGTCCCCAAAACATCATCCTTCCTGCTTTCCTGGTTCACCATTGCCATTAGTATATCCCGTTCATCCTTCCCATCAGAGGACAAAGATACTGGTGCTTCTGTCCATGAATACAAGAGAGTATTATTTCCCACTTCCTAATGATAATTTAAATTCCAAAGGGCCATCATGGTGTTCGAAAGCAGGGCATTCTATCAGGGCTAATGACTAATGAGGGAAGAATTGCCCTGACTGCTGCAAGTAGCCACTTGGCATTTCCGCATTCCAGGGAGTCTGTGTGAGAAAAGAAAATAAAACAAATGGGATTGGTAAGGTTGTTTTTAAGTTGTAATCTCTGTCCTCATAAGAGTATAGAATTGATTGATATGATGATGGGATTTCACAAGTCTACTTGTTTTGTTGTTGATTTTAAACTTTGTCAGTCACACACACACACACACACAAACTTTGGATACTGTGTTTTTTATAGATTAAATATATAAACTTGAGACAGGCTGTAAGTATAGCTTTTTGTACAATTTAAGGAGACTTCATATTGTAGAACTCTGAATTACCTCCAATCATGAAGAGTCGAGTGACAGGATTCTTTTATGCTCTTAGATATTTTGTAGTATATATTTTGCTTTAGAGAGATTATTATATTGTCCCAGGTTCTTTGAAGACATGATGTGCTTAAGGATTTTTCTCTTTCCTTATTTATTAGTAAATATATTCATTTGTTAATTTATAATTGTTCTTCTGATAAAGTAATTATTATCAAGTTTATAGTTTCAGGATTTGATCACCAAGCTAGAAATCTAGAACATTTTGTCTAGCAATTTTAGTAAAACCTGAGAATGATTCTTAGGGCTAAACTAAGTTTTTCCAGCTGTGTTAAATCTGTATTATTGTTACTCTGATGTAAAGGTGCGATATAAGCTTAGCCCTGACCATCTTTATAACATTGATTTTTACATTTGGCATTTGACCTTTATGGGTAAGGCATTCTGGCACAATACATTATTCCATTTAAGTATGAATTGGACACTTCAGTTACACTTCTAATACTCGTGGGCAGATACTCAGCAGGCAGTATAAAATTTTCATTTGTTTGTTTATCTTGCTACATTTGTTCTAGGTTGGTTCTTACTTGAAATCTCCAAAATTCCCTATTTGGATTGTTGGCAGTGAAACTCACCTCACCGTATTTTTTGCCAAGGTATGCTTATAGCAGGAATTTTTTTTTTTTTTTTAAGTATGACATCAGGCAACAAGTAATCTAAGTCCATATTTAGTTTGGGTCTTTGTGCAAAATTCAGTGTATTCCTACTAACAAGTGGATTGTTCCAAAACCTAAAAAATTAATAGTAAAGAAAACATTATTACACTGCTCTAGTTTTACAGTTATTTTAGTAAACTCTGTCATGATTTAGTTATAATTTCTTTATCTTTTGTGACTTCAGAGCTTTGGCTTTTGATATTTTTCAGAAATCACTGTTAAATAACTAAATTTAAAAGTTTTGGATTGCTCTTTTGTAGAAAAGATAAGAATCTCATTTATATAATATAAAATAATTTTAGTTAAAACATCTAGGAAAATATTTTTAAATCTATTAGTAGTTCAGTGGTATAAAAGTGATCTTTTAAGATGTAATGTTTCCTACAATTTTGATATATAAGGTTATAATATTGGCAAAGATTAAATGCTTTGAATATGTTTATTTTAAAATTCTTAAACCTGTTTCTAAATTTCCTCCTTTAACAATAGTACTTCTTTCTTCACATAGAGTGGTTAGAGCTTTGGAGTCAGACAAACTTCATTGGAATCCTAGCCTTACCACTTCCGAACATCATTGAGCCTCTTTTCCCAGGTCTTTAAAGTAAGGGTTTCTGATAATACCTGGCTCTTGGATTTGTTGTCAGGTTTAAATATAAAATGTTTAGCAGTTTACCTAGTCTAAGTTAAGTGCCCAAGGAATCTTGGCTGTTGCCATCAGCCTCCTCACTGCCATCGTTATTCTGCATTTAGTAAACATGAAGTTGCTGATGTTGGAGTAAAGAGAGAAAATATAGAATTGTTTATTTTGAGGTTCCTTATGTCTAGAGGACTTTCCTGATTACCCCATACACTTTTTTAGATTGTACCTGTTAGTGTAATTTTCCTTGTGTCTGAAAGAAGTATGACTCGTATAAATTGTGCCAAGGAGTGAACTGACAGTGCGAAGTTGTGTGGGTCTATTTCCTCACTTATTACTGGATTACTTTTAATGTGCTACCAAAATCTAATGATTGGATTTAGAGTGAGTACTTACCTTAAACAGAAAAAGCTATAAAATATAACTCAAAAAATACAAACTTTGATGAAACTACAGTAGTAAAAAGTACTGATAAGTTACATTTAGTCGGAAAGCTTTTGCTGTTTATTTCCCTCCTAAAGTAGAAAAGAAGTTAAAAACATAATGTAAACTATAGAAACTGGACAACTTTTAATTCCAGAGGGAGGATTTCATCATTTGACTAATTTTTGTGTCAAGTGTTCTAAATTTCCAGAAAAGAAAATCAGTTCCAATTTACATGCAAAAATGTAGTTTCAAGCCAATTATTATTTTTATCTCCAGCTCCATATTTAAGCACAGGAAAACTAATGAATTCTATGAAACACTATAAGTTTCAAATACAAAAGATAATGAGATGAAAATACTTTAAATCTTAAATTTTATGATTGACATTTAAGAAATGATTTTGTTATCAAGTAGCAGAAGAGATTTTACAGAAGCTTAATAGAAGGAACGGTGTCAGCTTAGCTATATAAATACAGACATTTTGTATTTTAGCATCTAAATGTCAAGTCTGTTGATAGATGCCTTCTTTTCTATGAAACATACACTTCCTACCCACCTGCGTGGTGTTCTTTATATTTTCCATAGCATCTGATCTGTTGTGCAGTTGCACTTATCACACAGTGCATTATTCCTATTTCCCGCACCTTTTTTGTGTGTGTCCTGTGACCAGCAGTGAGCCTTGTTTAGGACAGGGACCCTCTCATTCATCTTAATTACAGATCTCAACCACGTGCAACAAAATATTGAGTGAGAGACATGAAGTGCATAGAGAGAAACAAAAACCCGTACCACGCCAGTTTCAGGCCTGAAAGAGCAAGCTCCGTGTATGCCCCCTCAGTCAGATGAGGTTTTCAAATCTCTGTCCATTTGCATCCCCGAAGTTACTGATAAACCAGATAGGAAAATGCACACACACAGAAAGTGATTAGAAAGAATTTTATGGTAAGATTTTAGGTTCTTCAACTATTCTAAGCCCTAAAAATCACATTTATCAAGTACCTTATTTCTCTTTTAGAAGTCCTGAACTTTAGGGACGCCTGGGTGGCTCAGTTGGTTAAGCGGCTACCTTCGGCTCAGGTCATGATCCCAGCGTCCTGGGATTGAGTCCCACATCGGGCTCCTTGCTCGGCAGGGAGCCTGCTTCTCCCTCTGCCTGCCACTCCGTCTGCCTGTGCTCCCTTACTCACTCTCTCTCCCTCTCTCTCTGACAAATAAATAAAATCTTTTAAAAAAAAAAAAAAAGAAAGAAAAGAAGTCCTGAACTTTAAACTGATTGTTTTGGTACTTACCTTTGTATCTGTGGGTCTGACACATAATGTAGGGGATTCATTAGTTCAGTGAATAAAGCCTATGCCTAAATTTTCCACATTTAGGTTCCAGTGATGATTATATCTTCTTAAAAATATTTTTTCATGACTCATTCTGAAGCTTCTTAGAAGTATGAATACTTCCTCTTCAGTGAATTTTAAAACAACTGAATTTAGATTGTTTGAACATGGTTCTTTCAAAAGAGTTATAAGTAAAGAATTTTTCCCTTTGAGATAAAAGGTTGAAGATCACATAAGTAGTAAATGTGATCAGTGATGTTTCCTAATATTTATTAGGTCCAGTTTAAAAAAAATTTTTTTAAGATTTTATTTATTTATTTGACAGAGATCACAAGTAGGCAGAGTGGCAGGCGGAGAGAGAGGGGGAAGCAGGCTCCCCGCTGAGCAGAGAGCCCAATGGTGGGGCTCGATCCCAGGACCCTGGGATCAAAGGCAGAGGCTTAACCCACTGAGCCACCCAGGTGCCCCCAGTTTAAAATTTTTTTTAAATAAAGTATTTATGTAGCCTTCATCATGTAGAAAATACTGTAAATTTTGCTGTTCTGTACACTATAAGACCTATTATTTGATCTTTCTTTGATATTTCTTTATTTGAGCAAGTATTTTGGTTTTGTTTTTGTTACTCAAAAAGTAATCTGGAGGTTTGTTTTTCTTATTTATTTTTGATTTTTGGTTTATTTATTTTGGGGAGGTTCACTGAAACAAAGAGCAGCATAATGTAAATCCTGAGGTCTTTTTCTGTAAAACTGATACGTTTGTATGGATATGTATTTCATTTGCTGACCTATTTGTGCTGATTATGATTAAGTATAAAGCATATTTAAAGGCCACAATTTTCAGAGTAAATTGTAATTTGACATTTTAAAATGCTTTTGGAAAGCAGTGTAATTCTTCATGTGACACACCAGAGGTGATGGTAGTTGCACCTGTCATCATTCACGTGTATATTCATTTGTCAAATATTTGCTAGGCATATACTATGTGCCTGGCACTATGCCAGGTGCTGTGAAGACTGTGGTGAGCCAAAATAGATAGGCTCCTGTTCTTATGGAGGTTTATATTCTAATGGAGGAGGCATTCATCAAGGAATCATTTATAAAAACATAAAATTATAACTGATGAGGGCTGACAAAGCACAGGTCTATAAAGCTCTAAGAATGTACATTAGTTTTGGAAGACTAGGAATGTTTCCTAAGGAGAACTGATGTCTACAGTGAGCATCGAGGCATTAGTAAGGTGAAACAATGGGAAGAGGGAAAAAAGCCTTCCCTAGACCAGAAATAGGAGCCAAGCTCTATGGTGGGCACAAACTGGAAGGGAAGAGCAGGAGCACTGAGGATTCAAGGGGCAAGGTGTAAGATGAGGGTACAGAAGCAGAAGCAGGTCTTTGACTGGAAAGATTGTTTTGGGGAGATAGGAAAGAAACAGGATTAAATTTGCATTTTGGTGGACTATCGCTAATTGTGGAAAATAGACCTACTGGAGGATAACCTAGGGAGTGGCTAAAGAAGACTTGTAGTATTCTGGGTAAGCAGGGGATATGATTTGGCCAGGGTAATGACAGTAGACATAAATTTGAGAGATTTATTCCCAAGGTAGACTGACAGGACTTGGTGACAGATTGGATGGGATAGATGAGAGGTAGAGAAAGTTAATGAGATGAGTGCTTTTAATGATTAATCTTAGAATCTCAGAAAGAGCTCAGCAGCTTTGCTCTTGTTGAATTCACCCACTCATGATTACAGCAATTAATGCTTCATTTGGCCCGTTGGCTCAGTCAAGAGTAAAGACTTTTCAAGAAAAGTCTTTCAAGAAAATGGGCCAGCCACATAATACCACAGTGCGGTTTACAAGTCCTGCCCACACGGGCAATGCCTGGAATGCTTACATGAGAAACGAATCAAAGGAATAGGGGAAAAGGAACTCAATAAAATAAATTTTTTAAAAAAGAAAGAATGGAGATAGTATAGGACAGCGTAGGGATCAAAAGTTCAAAAAAACCAAACACTTTAAGAGAAATTATATCCATGAAACTCTGGAGGCTATGAGGAAAGGACATTTGACAGACAAACTAGAAACTGAAATCTTACTGAAAGAATTGAAAGACAAATTGGAGAAAGCTCTCCCCTACATCGTTGGCAGTAGCTTCCTAACCAAAGACTATGCTGTTGCCCTTCAAGGAGCTGTAGTATCTATTAAAATGTAAGTCACTTCCTGTTACTCTTAATCTCTGAACCCTACATTGGTTCCCTTTCATTAAACATAAAAGCCAAAGTCCTTAGAATAACTTCGTAGGCTCTGCCTCACCTCATCTGATTATTTCCCCATTGCCTTTCTAATCACATTTCCTACTACTCCCCCTTCCTGTCTTGCTTAGCCATGCTGATCTTTCCTCCAGTTCAGGAACGAGGCAAGCCCTTTGCATGTGCTCTTCCCTTTTCTTAAAATGATCCTGCCTCAGATGTCTGTAGAAAGGGTTCTTTTCTTCCTTCAGGTTGGTATTCAAAAGTCACCTCCTTAGTAAGACCTTCCCTGCCTACCTTTTCTAAAATGTCAGCCCCTTATCCCCCTGCCTTTTCATTAACATTCTCACAAATATAGATATATTTTTTTAAAGATTTTATTTATTTATTTGACAGAGATCACAAGTAGGCAGGCAGAGAGAAAAGTAGACTCCCCGCCGAGTGGGGAGCCCGACACGGTGCTCCATCCCAGGACCTTGAGATCATGACCTGAGCCGAAGGCAGAGGCTTAACCCACTGAGCCACCCAGGCGCCCCTAGATATATTTTAATTGAGGTGAAATTCACATAACAAAATTAACCATTTTCAGGTGAAGAATTTAGTGCATCTTAGAGAATGGTGGTTGCAAAACATACACAGAAGCCATCGTGTGTAAGTGGGAGTTTTAGTTTAGGTTACGTGCTAGTCCTCCTCGGTATTAACTTTGGGGAGCACATAGGAACTGAGAGTCATCAAGCAGCAGGGGTCCCACAAAACTCTGTAATAAGGGGATGTAGTTGGGAGATAAAATGCAGTGCATAACTGGACTTCTTCAAAGAAGGAAGCTTAATTTTCATTAAGGTGGAGAATTCTCCAAGCAAGTCATCTGAGCCATGACAATAAAATTTTCAGATCTGTACATTGTGAGAGAGCATGCCTAATAGGTATGGGTAGTTATGTATGGTACTATCATACCATAGTACTTTTTTTTTTTTTTTTAATTCAAGTACCATGGAACTTTTGGTAAATTGAAAACTTAAGAACTTACTGTGCAGGTAAAAGAAATGATTTTGAGTAGTAGATGCTTGAAAACTGAACCTCTACTTTTGAACTTACCTTTTTTGAATTATTTCCCTTGATTTCAAAAAACTAGCTCTTATTCTTAAAATAAGGCTGTGTAACATGTTTAAATCAAATTTTAGGAGTCAGGTCTTTTCATACTGAAGCATATATACTTTAAATACCCAAGTATCACCTGAGAGAATATCATTTTTCCCCCCTTTGATTCCTTGTATTCCTTTTTTTATATTTTAGTTTTAAGATTAAATTATTTGGGTCATTTTCATTATTTCCTCTTGAATTGGAACTGATTTTGAAATTAATTTTTAGAGCAAATTCAAAATGAGGGCTTTATATTTGAAAATATTCTTTGATTTTGTTAGAATTTTATGTGTATAAAGTAGACAAAATAAATATCTTATTTGTTTTTATTGTGCATCTCAATCTCAGTGTGGGATGACAGCTGGTGGTTTAATATAAAGATGGCTGGAACCCACCTACATAACATCTAGTTTCATCTTTGGAAGATCAGTGACTAATTCCCCTTGTAATCCATTTCATGCTGTCTTTTGAAGTTGGAGAGATGAGTTTTACATCCCTTTTTGTTCTCTTTTATGGTTATAAAAAGGACTCTGTGTGTATGTGCAGAGTATCACCTTTGACCTTTCGTGTGACAAAAGCAGTTTTCCTTTTAGGTAAGAACACATGAAAATACATGACCATTGAAACTCAGAATATAGAAAGAAACTGAATTGAATGCAAAGGAGAAACAAAACATTGTTGGAACATGCAGGAACTGTTCCTGCATGAGCTGACTGCTCTTACTGTGGTGTCTTGTTACTGGGAGTCAGTTTAGAATTCTTTATCCAGGGGAAGCTCCTTTTGTGTGTTCATCCTTGAGTGTAACGTTAGGAAGGACTATTGCGATTGTTAGGTTTCTTTTTTTAGGAGTTTAAAAACTGGACAGCCCTACTTGACCATTAACATACATTTCTCTACATGTTATAAACCAGTTTTAAGAAAAAGTGAAACAATGCTTTAGAGACTTTGTTATAAAGAAAATTCAGCCTCTGTGTATCTTTCCTGTTGGGTCAAAGTCGTGGAACTTGGAAGGCAGATAAATTCACAGTCTGATATTCTGTAACACGTAGAATGTTGCAGTTTGGGTTTTGCTATATTAATGCAGTTAGTCACCCCATCCATTTATTTTAAGTAAATTTGTTAGTTTGTGTTTATGTTTCAATGCCATGCCTTCTCTACTACAGAAAGGAAATGGATTTGAGACCTGAATTACTTATTTTTATAGTTAAAGTCATAACTTGTCATGTATGCTTTTAACACCTTTTCTCTAATGTAAGAATAGCATCTGGTATTTGAATGACTTGGAATGTTTGGGTAGAAGTCTATGTAAATTAACTATTTTCAGTTTTTAAATTATTGAAAAACCGTGAATTTTTTAACCATAAGCTGTTTGCTAACTGCTTAGCACACTTTGGAGATACCCCCCATTAGCTGTCTGTGGGGTTATGCCAAGGATATGTGCGGTCTTAGTAAAGCGTTTATTTTTGGCTGTTTTTATCAGAGATCTTTCAAAATGTATTATAAATATTCTTGCCTCCAACAAAGTGGCAGTTAAATTGCTCTTACGTTCTCTTTCATACTACTCTGAACGCCTTTAGGCAGCCGTTTTTGTATCTGGTTTTTATAATTTTTAGGATTTTGCTTTTTCTCTTTGTTCATCATGTCAGTTATGTCAGCCTGCTGTCTAAAGGCCATCCCTCTTTCCCTTTCAATTTGTGTCTAAGAGTTTTTTTTTGTTAGAGTTATACAATCTTCCAAAGGTAAAATGTTGTCGATAAAAAGGCCTACAAGTGTTCTGTCATGAGTAAAGTCTATGAGTGTGAAATAGAATCAGCGTTGCTAGGTCGACGTCTCTAGGTGTCTGTGTGTCATTGATGGAAATAATTGCAGTCAATACAACGGATAACAGAATGGAGCAAAAGGTCTTACATCATGTATTTAATGTATGATAGTGTTAAGAAGTTTGTGGTTTTATTTCTCTGTACTTTTATCTGTGTTACCCTCTGCCCAGAATGTGATCAAAATTCTGCTCATTGTTCATGTTCTAGCCTTGACATCTTTCTTGTTTTGACTCCTGCTTCTCTTACTCCCTTGCCGCTCCTAAAATTTCTTCCAACTCTACCTTCTTGTGATCACTGATATTAACTGTGCTTTACCTGTTTTTCTCACAGGACCTAGTATAGCTAACATTAGGCATTGTCCTAAGTCCTATTGAAATGCATAGATGAATGATGCAGTGTAGTAATTTTTTGTTTGCATTTACTGAGTGGTGCCTGTGTCAGGCATTATGCTAGCCATCTTGCATGCAGTCCTGATTTAATCCACAGGTAACCCTGTGAGGTAAGTACCATTTCTCATCTACATCTAATGGTCTGGAGCCAGTGAAAAATAACCTCTCCAAAGTTACATATTAGTAAGCGCCAAAGCCAAGCTTCATAGCTGACTCCGTAGCTTTTCACTATTTCTGTTCCTTAGGATAACAAAAAAAATAATTACACCAGGACAGAATAGAGACTGGAAGAGGGGAGAGGTGGGTGCACAGGATATGATACTTGAATGTAAAGGACATGCTAAGGTTTTGACTTAATATGAAAAGAGGGCTGTATTCGAGACTTGGAGAAAAGATGAAGCAAAAAGAGGAGAGATGGTGGGATGTGATGGTCCATGCTATATTTGGGGACTAGTAGTTTGTTCGGTATGGCTACGCCATCCTGGTTGTGCCAAAAGATTAAGAAGGAAGCAAAGGTTGGGGTCAGATATAGGACCAGCTGGAATAATCCTTCATTCCCAAACCATCTTTGTTCTACAATGTCTACATGCTTAGCTTGATATGGAAGGCTTAACATGAATTTCCAAGGCATGAGTGTAAAGCATGTACAAGGAAATTGAATAATCTTCATAATGAACAAGAACTTTTCCATAAAGCTCTGATAATACTTAAGAGTATTAGAAATTTGAATATTGTGACTATTTTTCATAGTCAGACCCTGTTTAATATAAAAGAAAGGATTTGTGGGCAGCGGGGGGAGGTTTGGTGGTACAGTCTGGGCTGTCCCTCACTTTGCATTGACACCAGTGCAAGCCTGTCAAGCTTAAATTACTTAGTGTTGTGTGGACTACAGTGAATTCTGGTAGACATTCATTTTCATATGAAACATAGAAGGTCTGTATATGGGGAGATCCCCTTTATGCGGCTTATATTATAATCGATGTTGGAGGATAAACATGAAGGGAAAGACAAGAGGAAAAGGTAGGCCAGCTATGAACAGGAAGAGCAAACATACATGGCACAAGCAAAATAAAGCCCCAGCCAGAATATGAGGTTTTAATTCCTTTTGCCAGTTTCCTGAAGTAACAACCCTGAAATCTCAGTGATTTATTCCATATTCAAGAAGGAGGCAGTGAGAGCAGTCCACCCCAGGCAGTAGGCATATTTGACCACTAGAATTGTCTAGATTTGCATGCATGCATTGGTGATCATAGAAGCATTTCAACAAGGTGAGTTTTGTTATATTTAAATTGTCTATAGACAGTGTACCCTGTATTTGCCTATACTGAGTACACCACTCCCACCATACCCTTTCTCCCCAAACACACACCAGAGCTTATTTCTCTCTGAATTTACATGGTGGCTGCAGGTGTGTTCCATGGACCTTCTTCTAAGGTCTGGAGTGAAGGAGCAGCCTGTCAGAATGTGCAGTTCTCCTGGTAAAGGGAAAAGAGAGACACTGGCAAAGCCACAGGTGGCACTTAAAGCTTTTAGGAGCTAGCAGAATGTCACTTTTGCTTATACTGCTCTGGCCAAAAGAAGTCATCTGGCCAAACCTGACATCAGTGAGGGTAGGAAGTAGAGCCCTCCCACAGAGGTACTTCACAAGCCCATAGCCACAGGCCATGATAAATAATGCTCTTACAAGGCAGAGAGGCACAAGAAATTGAGAACAACAATACCGTCTAGTGCCATAAGTTACATTGTATCCAGGTGATGTAACAGTTTAAAATGATTCAAATGATACAAAGTCTCTGCTTAGAAATAAGGAGGAATTTTCTGACTGTTTTTTATCCAGGTGATCATTGAATATTAACTTTAACCATTTAAAGAAGTCAGAAAATCAGTTTTCTTGAATTATGTAGGTATGGTGTGCTGAGAGAAGAATGACTTAGGTGAGCTGTTCTCTTAATGAAATTCAGTAGTTAAAAGGCTAACAGCTTTTCTCCACCTGGTACTTCACATAAGCAAGAGAACACAGAAAATGCTTATAGATATCCAGCAGGGTCATTATTCAAACTGGATGCCTTAGGCCTTAGGTATGAATTCTCTGGCAGAAACCAGTTGAGAAAGGCTGGTAGGATTATTAAGGTGAGTTGTGTAATTATGATAATAGAAAAAGAAGCCATTCAATAGTATTAACAATAGTAATGATTCTACTCATGCCTATATGACTTCCTCCTCCTGCCTTATTTCTACTTGTACATTTAGAGTTTGGTTTTTTGGAGAAAGAGCCTTGAAGGGCTTTTCTTTCTGTTCCTCCTCTAACTTCTCTGCTAATGCAACACAGATCAGCACTACATAGCAGCGGGCTGTTGTGGAGAGAGCCAGAGGCTTTTGCACATTTGGGGAGAAGTAATGGAAGAGTAAGGAAAAAGTCCACTGCCCTAGCTACTTTCAGATGACGTGGCATCACCTGAATTGTTTCTGACAGTGGCACAGAAGAATATTATGTACTTGGTAATTGATTTGAAATCTGTTTCTTAGTGATTCCCAAAATATTTCCAGAAGTATAGTGAGTTTTAAAATCAGTATAAAACATCAAGTGATTTTAAAATGAAACATTACTTTAAAGCTTAAAGGGAAATTATGTACTAGCTAACTTTTTTCTTTGAAGGGCTCTTCATGGCACTATGTAACATTGCCTGTGAGCTAAAATGTAACATATATATGTGGTCATTCCTGAAGTTAGGTAAAACTCTGAGGTTCTTTGATTACTTAGGAGATTTATCTTGATAATGATGAAAGGTATAATGAATAAACTGTAAAGACCTTTTTTTCAGTAATGAGCTACTTATACCTAGCCAACAAACTGAACACAGGCCTGTCTTTTATTTCAGTAGGTGTTTAGAAGGATAGCTCGTGTTACAGCATTTTAAAAGATTATGGTGAACAGCGAATAACAGGCAGAACTGCATGAAAAAGAGATACTTGTTTCATGACTATAGGATATTAGATAGTCCCATTACAGCATGGCTTTCTTTCCCCCCTTCTCTTCTATAGCAGTTTGCCAGTTAAGGAAAGTTGGTTGAGGCTAGATAATTTTAAAAGCTATATTGTTTAGCAATTCCTGTTGGCTAGTAAATTGGCTAAATAGAAATTGTTTGTTCTAATATTCCTCTGATAAAAGCATCGGATTATTATATTTAACCAAGTAGAGAACTACTTTTAGAGCAAGAAATAATTTTGATGGTAAATCAGAGTTTAAATAATGAAAACAGTATTTAAATATTTAACTATTAGGTTTAGTATCTTTTCCCAGAGGAGGAACCTAAAAGAGTTTTCGATGCAATACATGTGGAAGTTTTGTTCTACTTAATAAAACTAGTGATGAAGAAAAGAAAATGCTTACCGCTAGCCTTGTTGACTTGAATAACTTGGAATTACATCTTTGGAAACTATAACTCCGTGGTTTTCTGAGGATGGGGGCAGGGGTTGATGTATGGTTTGGATTTTATTTTAGGAGGTAATTCCTTAATTTTAATACTGTTCATCAACATAAGCGTATAGTAGCATATTTTTCTCTCTTCCGTTAGATTGTGTGTATACACACACACACACACACACACACACACAGCACCTAGGTCTTTCTTTACCATTTACCAGGCTTGCCAGCCAGTATTCAAAACGTGGGTGTGTGGGTAGTTGTATGCAAAATATATATTAAATATAGAATCTAAAAACTATTGCTATATGAAGTCCTAGAAATGGAAATCTGAAGGGTAAAGTTCTCACGTTCTTCCTCACAGTTTTACAGCTGTTACATGAGAGTTCTCTCTGACTTCATCTTTTATGTTTAGCAAGAAAAATACAGCAATTGTATCACTCTCTAAAATATTTTGTCTTTAGATTATAAAGGACACTTTATCAGTTGAATGAATTCTTCCCATTCAAACTTGCTATGCAAGTATGAAATATATTTGACATTTAATATATTACCAGATTCACCACTGTTAAAGATCTTTAAGTTAGGAATCTTGTTCAGAAGTGTGTAAGTTAAATAAATTGGCCAAAATTAGTGTTGGCATTTGTCATTTTAAATCAAATTAGTAGTTAAAAAGAGTTCAGCATGGAACACTTTAATGGGAATAGGTGGTTTTATAACTTTTCCAGATTTCATCCATAAACCTTTAAACAGTATATAAATTTAAACAAGATTTAACAAAAGATCATTTTCTCTAATAATCTAAAAAAGCATTGTAAACAATCAAAAACTGCAAATAATCAGGTTGGAAGACCGTACTGGCTTTGATTTGTGGATATACTTTTGGAATGTTTTCATTGGAATTTATTGTGGGGGGTGGGGCTTTTCCTTTTTCCTCCCTCTAGCATAAACACTTCTTAAAATGAGTGGTATGATTAAAAACAATTTCTAGTGAGTTTAGCACATTAGCTATTAGTGTATCATTGAGACAAAAGGAGCAAACCAACATATAAAAAAATCATTGATGGCAAAATTTATTAGTAATGACTGTTGTAGTTGCTGGGCTCATTATGTGGAACCTGACCAGTGCCACTGGTTGTATTTTGGGAGGAGAAAGGAATTTCTATTTAGGTGGTCTGCATCTGGGTGGTTTGCTCATATCCAGTGTTTTGAGCTACTTGTTTCACACTTCTGAACTTCAAGAAACTGTCTAAATTCTTTTTCTACCAACCTCCATTCTGACATCTTTGAAGTAATCTGCTGTCCTCCATTTCCGTGTCTTGCTTTGTAGGTTTTCCAGCCCTGGCCTCCTCCACTGCTCAGGTCCTGCTCCCACTGGCCTGTGAGCAGCTTGCAGTTGGCAGGCATGGAGTGTTGGTAGTGTGCTCAGCATTAGGAGAACGCCATGTGCTCTACTTGGATACATAACCGTCACCTCCTAACCCCTCATGTTCACAGTCAGATGCATTCTGCCATCAAGGCTGATTTCCCTTCCTCGCTGAGGCTTTTCTCACAGTTCTAGTCCCCCACCTTTGGCTCTGCTAATTCCTTCTAGCTAGGATTCCCTACCCTCTTTGTCTTTGAGCTGAGAGCCAGAGACTCTTTTTTGTAAAACCTGTTAAGGTACACCCAGATGTGTCAGAAGGATATTGAATAAGTGCCAGTGCACTTGGAGAAATAATATATTCTCTGTGGGTCAGCAAACTGGCCCACAGGCCAGATGAAGCCACCAGCCATATGTAAATTTTACAGTTTTAAATATTGTACAATATTTACTGGAACACATCCATGCTCGTTTGTTTATGTATTACTGTATTGTCTTGCTGCTGAGATCATGTGGCCCTATTTACTCTCTGGCCCATTACAGAAAAAGTATGCCAGCCCCTATTCCATATGAAGATTTGTTAAAACCAGAGTACTGGGAGTTGTGCCCACGCATCAAACGATCTTCTAGATCAGGCCAGCATATATAGCCTCTTCAAACAAGAATAATACATTTTCTAAAGCCTAAGTTTTTTGTGTGCTCATAACCAGAGGCAAGAGATACATAGTGAACATTTTTCAGTAAGTCTTAAATTTGTCTTCTCTATGTTAGCATAGAACATTTTGTTTATAGCACTTAGAAATAAGGCATCAGGTAGTTCACTTTCAGTTCTTTCACACACCTGCATTTTCTGACCTCCTTAATGCCAGGGAATTTGATAAAAAGCTTTTTCTGTGGTTAAAACTGGAATCTTCTTTGTTAGCTCAATAGTAATTTCCCAAAATTTAACTTTGTAAGAATATTAAAGGAGTGCTTCAATCATATTCTCTGCCATGTCTTCCCGTGAAAAGATTTTCTTTTGTGACTGAGAAAACAGTACTTCTTTACCTCTATTAAATCGTATTTATATTTAGAAAATTCAAAGTCCTGTTTTAACAGGTGTTTTAAGTTTTTCCTCATCACTTAACTAATAACAAAAGTTAAAATGCAACAGATGGTTAATAGGAAGAATGTATCCTCCTCTTGGGCCAGTATAACTTTACCCTTGGATAAAATCTCATCTGCAGCTCTACCTTTTTATCCAGAATTTCAGTGACAAATCCCCAAATTCCAACAGCCATTTTAAAAGGAAGAATTGAAAAGAAGTAGGGTTGGAAGTAGTCAAGGAAGCTAAAACCTATGGTGAACTACATGGAGAAACTTTTGTAATTACAGTTGGAAGTGATAAAAGCAGGTAGGGGATCATAATAATAGTCCCAGTGTTAGTAATTGGATCCCGAATCGGAGAGCTGTCAGTACAAAGTTAATGCGAGGGCTAAGGCTGTACTGGTGATGTATTCTAAAAAGGAAAGAGTTTTTAAGAAATTAGGCTAAATAAACACTACCCAGGAATCTCGCATTATCATCCCAAATTACAAATGCATTCGTCCTTTGACCCAGCAATCCTGCTCTGGTGCTCTGTCCTAAAGATAAAACTGCATGTATGAAATTACATGTCCAGGTTTCTTTGGTGCAGCAGTGTTTTTCACAGCAAAAGATTAGACATTATCCAATTATCCAGCAATGAAGGACTGAATCATAAAATCAGAAAGTGATTGAAAGGCCAGATGAAAACATGCCACATGACATACATCTCCAAAGTAGTATTGAAAATGCAAAGAAAGGAGACCCTAAAAGTTGCTATCAAGGGATAGTAAATGCAAAAGAATTGTACATTCCCAAATCTTACTATGTTATAAAATAGCACTTTTTTACTTTATTTTAATGTGTGAAATACGTGTAAGGGCTTGCATCTATTGTTTTCCCATCTGACTTCTATTCCCATACAAACTGAAGTATCTTATCTCATGAAAAGACCTACACTAATTGATTCTTAAACTTTGTTCTTTCATCTCCAAGGTAAAGGGGGGGTGGTGTGATTAGGACAAAAGTAAACTATAAAAATTTATTTCCACAGAGGAACAGCATTTCAAATGGTATTTAACAATTTTATCCTATAACGTGTTTAAAAGGATTCAAGAAGGTAAAAGGGGATAGTTAGAAACTTGTTCTCTGATGAGGTTTGTGTGAGTGACCACAATTTTAGACAAAGGCTCAGATCACCGCTATGAATAGAGGAAAACAATTACAGCCCAGAGCCTAGATTTCTGTCAGTAAAGTAGAATTTCATAACAGTTTAAATATGTGGAGCAAAGGTTTGTGAAGAGTCTAAAGTATTGTTGAATTTTGTGATCATTTTTGATAAACTGTAATATTGCTTACTACGTAAAATTGCTTACTATAATAAATTGTAATATCTCTTACTATAGAGAATTTTATGGGAAAAAGAAAACTGCTTTCTAGACATTTCTGGCTAGGTATTGCTATAATATACTTAAGTAATAAATACCAAATGCATTTCTATGTAATTATTTACTATCATATATCTCTGGATTTCATTTTTAAATATTTGAAAACTAGCTATCTTGTAAGTTATTTTTTTATTTGAACAATAATTAAAGCAAAAGTATGCCATTACTTTTTGCAGGTTGCATTTTATGGTAATTATTTAATATTAGACTTCTCAAGTGTTTTTATATGAAGCTTCAGTATCACGCTCACAGCGATTGCCTATGGTTGCAGTATTATTCCCATTTTTCAAATGTGCGGTGAAGGCCCAGAGTTTGTGACTTAGCTAGTCACACACATGATAGAAATATCACTCAAAATCTTCTGACTCCAGATTTCCTCACCCTAGCCTCATACTTGTTCTGTTTATTTGTAAGGCCATGATATTACTGTGTCTGGTTGATAGCATGCTTTTTGTCTTTTCAGGATATGGCTTTAGTTGCTCCTGAGGCTCCTTCAGAACAAGCACGGAGAGTTTTTCAAACCTATGATCCAGAAGGTAAAAGATTTTATTGTTTTATTATCAATGGCTGAGTGTTTTATATCTTTATATATTTGAAATGGATTGATAGCTGAGTTTTATTCAAAAGCATTTTTGGATTATTGAATGGGTTGCATGTCTTCAGAATTTTAAATTGGAAATGTGAAAATGGGAACAAATAAGGATGCTTAATGACTGTCAAGTTCTTACATGGTGTAGGGTTTGCAGGTTTCTTGGGGTAACAAAGTTATGGTTACTGCATTTTGACTTCTGATCATCTGTGTTAAACAGGAAAATAGCACCTTCTAAACAAGCTTTTTGAAAAGTTATTCCTTTACTCTGTTATTCAAATTAACATTAAATAAGTCTTCCAGAATACTTCTTAAAAATTGAATTGACAAATATTCTGTAAATTTTAGGTATACAAAGTGTTGCTTTGATAATTTGTACATTGCAGAATGATAAGTATAGTAGCATTAGCTAACACCTCTGTCATGTCACATAATTATCATTTTTCTGTGGTGACAACAGTTAAGATCTAGTCTCTTAACAACTTTGAAGTTTATAGTACAAAATATTGTACTGTATACAATATACACAATACAAAATATAATCGCTGTGCTGTACATTAGCTCTCCAGGACTTGCCTACTAGCTGCGAGTAACGTCTTAAACACCTCCCCTGCTAACCTACCTCCCCAGCTCCTGGTAACCATCGTTGCTCTGTACTTTTTAAAATTCAACCTTTTTTAGATTCCACATATAAGTGACAATGTGCAGTATTTCTTTTTATCTGTCTGACTTACTTCACTTAGCGTAATACCCTCGAGGTCCATCCGTGTTTTTTCAGAAGGTAGCATTTCCTTCATTATCATGGCTAATCAATACAACATTGGATATATAGAGATATGAACCACATCTTCTTTATCCATTGATGGACAGTAGGATTGTTTTCATATCTGGCTGTTGTAAATAATGCTGCAGTGACTGGGATAGCTAGTGCAGGTACGTCTTCGAACTATTGATTTCAGTACCTTCAGATAATACCACTAGTAGGATTTCTACATCGTATAGTAGTTCTGTTTTCAATTTTTTGAGGATTTTTTGAATGTGTTTATTAGGTGTACCATTTTATATTTTCGCCAACAGTATATACTTGCTGTTTTCTCCACATACTCGTCAACATTTTTCTTGTGTCCTTTGGATAAAAGCCATCCTAACAGGTGTGAAGTGATGCCTCATTCTAGTTTTGATTTGCCCTCTCTTGATGATCAGTGATATTGAATATCATTTCACATGCCTTTGGCTATTTGTATATTGTCTTTAGCAAAATGTCTGGTCGGACCCATTGCCCTTGTTTAATTGGATTATTTGCTTTTTGCTGTTGAATTCTGTGAATTCTTAATGTGTTTGGGGTGTTATCAGAGGTTTGGGAAGATTTTCTCCCATTCTGTAGATTGTCTTTTCAGTTTGTTGTTTGCTTCGCTGTGCAGAGGCTCTTTAATTTAATATGACCCCACTTCTTTATTTTAGGGGGTTTTTATTTATGTTTTGGTGTCTTGTCTGAGAAATCATTGCCAAGACCAGTGATGAGGAGATCCTGTGTTTTCTTAGAGTGGTTTTACAGTTCCAAGTCTTACATTTAAGTCTCTGATACATTTCAAGTGAATTTCTGTGAGTGTTGTAAGAGGTCCAGTTTCGTTCCATTTCATAGCTATCTCATGTAGATATCCAGTTTTTCCAACAGCATTTATTAATGAGACATTATTGTATGTCTCATTGTATGTTTGACACATCCTTATCAAAAATTAGTTGACCATATATGAGTAGGGTTATAGCTGGGCTCTCTACTCTGCTAAACTGGTCTCTGTCCCTGTTTTTATGCCAGAACCATTCTCTTTTATTATAGCTGTGTAATACAGGTTGAAAATCAGGTAGTATGACACCTTTGGCTTTATTTCTCTTTCTCAGGATTGCTTTGGCTATTCAGTCTTCTGTGGTTCCAAATTTTTTGTGAAAAATTTCTTTGTTGATAGGAATTGCATTGAATCTATAGATCACTATGGGTACTATGGACATTTTCACAATATTCTTCCAATCCAAGTATACAGGGTATCTTTCCATTACATGTCATCTTTGATCTCTCATCAATGTCTGGTTTTGGTTGTATAGGTCTTACATCTCTGTGGTTAAACTTATTCCTGAATATTTCATTGTTCCAATATGATTGTAAAATGGGATTGCTTGCTTAATTTCTTTTCCAGATAGTTCATTGGTATATGGAAATGCAGCTGGTATCAGTATGTTGATTTTTGTATCCTGCATATATACTAAAACCATTTCTTAGTTCCAACCGTGGTTTCAAGGAGTCTTTAGGGTTTTATAAATATAAGATCATGTCATCTGTATGAATGCCTTTTCTTTCTTTTTCTTACCCAGTTGCTATGGCTAGGACTTTCAGTACTGTGTTAACAAGAAATGACAGGCATTCCTGTCTTTTTTTCTGATCTTAGAGGAAAGGAATTTTTTTTTCATCGTTGAGTATGATATTATAGGTTTGTCATCTGCACCCCTTATTACACTAAGGAACATCACTTCTATATGAAATTTTGAGTGTTTTTCTCATGAAAGGGTTTCAGTTATGCCAAATGCTTTTTCTGCATATTGAGAATGATCATATTTTATTTCATTTTATTACTGTGACATATACCACACTTACTGATTTCTGTATGTCGAACCATCTTTGCATCCCTGGAATAAATCCCACTTGATCATAGTGTATGATCTTTTTAATGTGCTGTTGGGTTTGGTTTACTAATATTTTTATTGATAACTTTTTGCATCTGCATTCATCAGGGATATTAATCTGTAGTTTTCTTGTAGTGCCCTAATCTGGTCTTGGTATCAGAATGAAACTGGCCTCATAATATGGTTAAGGAGTGTACTCTCACCTTGAGTTTTTCTGGTACAGTTTGAGAGGAACTGGCATTAATTCTTTAAGCATTTGGTAGATTCACCAGTGAAAATATCTGTTTCTGCATTTTTGTTTGTTAAGAGGTTTTGGGTTACTTTGTCAATCTCTTCTTTGTTACTGATCTGTTCGGATTTTCTATGTTTTCATGATTCTGTCTTGGTAGTTTATATATTTTTAGAAATTAATTCATTTCTTCTAGGTAGTCTAATTTGTTGTTGTATGATTGTTCATAGTATTCTGATACTTTGTGTTTCTGTGGCATCAGTTGTAATGTTTCCTCTTTCATTTCTGATTTTGAGCCCTCTCTTTTCTTGGTGTATATAGCTAGAAGCTTGTCTAGTTTTTCAAAAACAAGCTGTTAGTTTCCTTGATCTTTCCTATTGGTTTTCTGGTCTCTATTTCATTTATTTCCATTTTGATCTTTGTTATTTCCTTATTTCTGCTAACTGTGGCCTTAGTTTGTCTTTGTTTTCTAATTTCTTGAGGTATAATATGAAGTTATTTGAGATCTTTCTTACACTTTCTTAAAACTTCTTTTGAGGGCACCTGGGTTAAAGCCTCTGCCTTCAGCTCAGGTCATGATCTCAGGGTCCTAGGATCGAGCCCCGAATTGGGCTCTGTGCTCGGCGGGGAGCCTGCTTACCCCCTCTCTTTGCCTGCCTCTCTGCCTACTTGTGATCCCTGTCTATCAAAAAAATAAATAAACTCTTGGGGGTCGGGGTAACCTGCTTTTGCAGCATCTCATAGGTCTTAATATGTTGTGCTTCCATTTTCATTTGACCATATTTCTTGATTTTCCTTTTGAGTTCTTTGACCCACTGGTTGTTCCGGAGCATGTTGTTGAAAATCCATGTATTCCAGATTTTCCTTGTTACTGATTTCTAGTTTCATACCCTGGTGGTCAGAAAAGACCCCTGGTATGATCTCAGCCTTCCTAAATTTGCTAAGACATTTGTTTGATCTATCACATGATCTATCATGGAGGTTCATGTGCACTTAAGAATATGCCTTCTGCTGCTGTTGAATGTTGTGTATATGTCTAAAGTGTCATTTAAATCTCATTGTTTCCATACTGATTTTCTACATTGATCATCTGTTGTTAAAAGTGGGGTACTGAACTCCTCTACTATTACTTCATTGCTGTCTAAAATTCTCCCCATCTTTAAATAAGTGTTTAATATATTGAGGTGCTCCAATATGTGGTACATAAAGGTTTATAACTGTTATATCTTCCTGAGGAATTGATCCCTTTATCATTATATTGTGACCTTCTTTTCTCCTGTTAGTTTTTTACTTGAAGTGTACTTCATCTGATTGTAAGTATAGTTACCCCTGTTCTCTTTGGTTTCCATTTACTTGGAAAATCTTTTTTTTTATTCTTCTGAGAGTCCTTCAAGATTGAGTCTTTTTTAGGCAGCATTTGGTTGCGTTTTGTTTTTTTACCCATGTAGCCACTCTTTTAATTGGAGAATTTAAACCATTTAGAGCAGTATTTTGATAGGTAAGGACTTAACTATTGCTATTTTCTTAGTTGCTTTCCAACTACAGTTATGTAGTTCCTTTTTTTTCTTGCTGTCTTGGTGACTTGATTTTATAGCAGTACGCTTTGATTCTTCATCATTTATTACAGGTTTTTGCTCTGTGACTACTGTGAGGCCTTCATCATATGTCTTCTGGCCATCCATTTTAAGCTGATAACAATTTAACTTCAATTACATCAGAAGGTTCTACCCATTTATGCGCCCTACCCATAATTTATTTTGATGTCCCAGTATACATCTCTTTATACTGTATATTCATTAACACAATATTGTAGCCATAATTATTTTTAACACTTTTGCCTCTTATATGCTAGAGTTCAGTAATTTATACACCATTATAGAATGAGAATGTTTTGTTTGTTCATTGAGGTTTAATATAAAACAGTTTCAGCTGTACAACATAATGAGTATGTATATTGTGAAATGATCACAGTAAGTCAGGTTAACATCCATCACCATACTTGGGTTTTTTTCTTGTGGTGAGAAGTTTTAAGGTCTATTCCTTGAGCAGAATCTTTCAAATATACAATACATTATTACCTGCAATCACCCTGCAGTACATTACATTCCTAGAAGTTATAACTTGGAAGTCTACACATTTGACACCCTTCAACCTGTACTTCGTCTGTCCCCTACCACCAACCCCCTCTGAAACAATCAGTCTCTTTATCTGTGAGTCAAGTTTTGTTTTTAGATTCCACACATAACAGAGATCATGCAGCATTTGTCTGATGTATTTCACTTTGCATAATACCCTCACTTTCCATCATGTTGTAGAAAATGACAAGATTTCCTTTTTATTGATGAGTGATATTCTATGTTGTGTAATTTTATTTCCATCCATTGATGGACACTTACGTGGCTTCCATATTTCAGGTATTATAAATAATGCTGCAGTGAACATGGAGGTGCACATATCTTTTCGAGTTAGGTTTTTAATTTTTTAAGGATCTTCCATACTATTTTCCAGAGCGGCTACACCATTTTTTATTCCCATCAACAGTGCATAAATGTTCCTTTTTCTCTGTATCCTTGCCAACACTGGTTATTTCTTGTTTTTTGATAATAGCTATTCAACACGTATAAGGCAATATTGCATTATGGCTTCAACTAGCATTTACCTGATGGCTAGTGATGTTGAGTACCTGTTCATATACTTGTTGGCCATCTGTGTATCTACTTCAGAGAAATGTCTATCCAGATCCTCTACCCATATTTTAATCAGATTGTTAGGGGGTTTTGCTCTTGAGTTGTAGGGGTTGTTCATGTATTTTGGATATTGACCCCGTATCAGATGTATTATTTGCAAATATTTTCTCCCATTTGGTAGGTTACCTTTTCATTTCATTGTTTCCTTTGCTGTGTAGCTTTTTAATTTTATATAGTTTTGCTTTTGGTGCCTTTGCTTTTGGTGTTAAATTCAAAAAGTCATAGCCAAGACATGTCCTAGAGCTTACCACCTGATACTCAAGTAGTAAATGGATTAAGATTTTATGTATGGTGTAAGACAGTGGTCCAGTTTCATTCTTTTGCATATAGCTCTCCAGATTTCCTAATGCCATTCGGAGAAGAGACATACTGTCCTTTCCTTGTAGATTACTTTGTTATAAATTAATTGGCCACTTGTGGGTTTACATCTGTTCTGTGCCATTACGTGTCTATTTTTATGCTAATACCATACTGTTTTGATTACTGTAACTTTACAATGTACTTTCCTATCAGGAAGTGTGATGCCTCCAGCTTTGTTCTTCTTGCTCAAGATTGCTTTGGGTATTTGGGGTCTTTGTGGTTCCATATAAATTTTAGAAATGTTCATTCTAGTTCTGTGAAATATGCCATTGGTATTGCATCGAATTGGATTGCATCGAATGTGTAGAGTGCTTTGGGTAGTATGGACATTCTAACTGTATTAATCCTTCCAGACCATAAGCACAGAATAGCTTTTTATTTGTATCTTCACTTTCTTTTCATTAAAGTGTTACAGCTTCCTTATTAAATTATATTCTTCTTGATGCAGTAGTAAATGGAATTGTTTTCTTAGTTAAGTATTAGTGTATAGAAATGCAACCAATTTTTTTTTTTTTTTTGTATTCTGCAACCTCACTGAATTTGTTAAGCCATTTTTTAGTAGAGTGTTTAGGGTTTTCTATATAGAATGTCATGTTCTCTGCATATAGTGACAGTTTGACTTCATCCTTCCCAGTTTGGAGGACTTTTCTTTTTCTTGCCTAATTGCTTGGTTAGGACTTCTAATACTATGTTGAATAAAAATGGTTGAGAGTAGACATCTTTGTTCCTTACCTTAGAGAAAAGGGCTTCAGCTTTTCACTCTTGAGTGTTACAGTAGCTGTAGGCTTGTCAAACATGGCCTTTATTATGTCAAGGTAGTTCCCTTTATATCTGCTATGTTGAGAGTTTGAATCATGAATTGATGTTCAATTTTTTTAAAGGCTTTTTCTGTGTCTATTGAGATGATCATATGATTTATTTTAGCCTTCATGCCATTAACAGGGTATACTGAGTTGTGGATGTCAAACCTTCCTCACATCCCTGGAATAAATCCCACTTGATTGTGGTATATGATACCTTTAATGTATTGTTGAATTTTATTTGCTAATACTTCGTTGAAGATTTTTGCATCTGTGTTTATCAGGGATATTGGCCTACAATTTTCCTTTCTTGTGCCATTTTTGTTTAGTTTGGGTATCAGAATAATCATGGCTTCCTGAAAGCATTTGGGAATATTCGTGTCTCTTCTACTTTTGGAAGAGTTTGAGAAGAACTGGTATGTATTCTTCTAACATATTTAGAATTCACCAATGAAGCCAGCAGGTCCTGAACTTTTGTTTGTTGACAGACTTTTTTGATTAGCGATACAGTTTCCTTATTCACAATTGGTCTGTTGTAGATTTCTAGGAATTTATCCATTTCTTCTGTCTAGTTAATAGTCTCCTCTGATCATTTGTATTTTTGTGGTATCAGGTGTCATGTCTTTGATTCTGATTTTGATTCTGATTTTGAGTCATCTTTCATTTTCTTGGTATATCTTATTAAAGATTTCTCAGGTCTCTTTAAAAAAAAAAAAAACTCTTCATTTCATCGATTTTTTTTTTTTTCTGTTTAGCCTCTATTTCATTTATTTCCACTCCGACTATTGTTCCTTTTTTCCCCTTCCATTAATATGGGGCTTTTTTCTAGTTCCTTGAGGTGTTTGACATAAACAGTCTTCTATTACACTTCCAGTAGAGAATTTTGAATTTGACTGTATATTCACCTTTACCAGTGAATTTTATACTTACATTTTAATGTTACTAATTTAGTGTCCTTTGATTTCAGCTTTAAAAACCTTAGTATTTCTTTTTTTTTTAAGATTTTATTTATTTATCTGGCAGACAGAGATCACAAGTAGGCAAGAGAGGCAGGCAGGGAGAGAGAGGAGGAAGCAGGCTCTTCGCGGAGCAGAGAGCCCGATGTGGGGCTCGATCCCAGGACCCTGGGATCATGACCTGAGCCAAAAGCAGAGGCTTTAACCCACTGAGCCACCCAGGCGCCCCCTTAGTATTTCTTATAGGGTAGGTACATGGTGATAAACTACCTCAGCTTTTGTCTGTCTGGGAATATGATTACCCAGCAAAATTGTCATTCAGAAAGGAGAGAGAAAGTATTTCTTTTGAGCACTTGCTCTCTGGGCCTGCAAGGTTTCTGCTGAAAAAGCTGCCTATAGCCTGATTGAGATTCCATTATATATGATGAGTCTTTTCTTTTGTTGCTGCTTTCAAAATTCTGTCTTTGATTTTTGAGAGCTTGGTTACGGTAATATGTCTTGGTGAAGAAGAGCTTTCAGGACCTTTGAGCTTCACATACCTAGATGTCGCCTCTCGCTTCCCAAAGTTTTCAGTTCTGTTTTTTCCTTATGGGACTCCCATGCGGAATTGCAGGGAAGAGGACTGTGTCCCAAATGAAAAAAAACAAGACAAAACCAGAGGGGGGAAAAAAAAAGGACTAAACATAAGGGAGATAAGCAGTCTACCCGATAAAGAATTCAAAATAATGGTCATAAAGACACAGTGGATGAAATCTGTGAGCACTTCCTCAAAGAGATTTAAAAAATAACCAGCCACAGAAGAAATGGTAACTAAAGTGAACAGTACACCAGAGGAAATCAAAAGAATGGGTCAGCAATATAGAAAACAGTAATAAAAATCAACAATGCTGAACAGCAAAGAGAAAATTAATTAAAAAGTGAGGATGGGGGCGCCTGGGTGGCTCAGTGGGTTGGGCCTCTGCCTTTGGCTCGGGTCGTGGTCTCGGGGTCCTGGGATCGAGTCCCGCATCGGGCTCTCTGCTTGGCGGGGAGCCTGCTTCCTCCTCTCTCTCTCTCTGCCTACTTGTGATTTCTCTCTGTCAAATGAATGAATAAAATCTTTGAAAGAAAAAAAAAAAAAAGGATGGGTTAGGAGACCTCAGCAACATATCAACCATAATAACATTCTCATTGTACGGGTTCCAGAAGGAGAGAAACAAGGTGGGGAAACCTATTTGAAGAATTAACAGCTGAAAATTTGCCTAATATGGGGAGGGAGACATACATCCAGGTCCATAAAATACAAAGATCCCCAAACAAGATGATCCCCTGGAAAACCAAGATCCACACCAAGAAAATAGTAAACAGAATCTTAGAAGCAGCAAGAGGAAAAGCATACAAGGGAAACCCTATAAGATTATCAGCTAATTTTTTCAGCAGAAACTTTGCAGGCCAGAGGGAGTAGCTAATGTTCAAGTCCTTAAAGAAAGGAAAAAAAAAAACAAACTTAGAGCCAAGAATACTCAACCCAGCTAGGCTATCATTAAGAATTAAAGAGGCAATAGGGGCACCTGGGTGGCTCAGTACGTTAAAGCCTCTGCCTTCGGCTCAGGTCATGATCCCGGGGTCCTGGGATCCAGCCCCACATCGGACTCTCTGCTCAGCGGAGAGCCTGCTTCCCTTCCTCTCTCTGCCTGCCTCTCTGTCTACTTGTGATCTCTGTCTGTCAAATAATCTTTAAAAAAAAAAAAAAAAAGAAAGAGGAGATAAAGGAGTTCCTCACCACTAAAATCTTACAAGAAATGTTTAAGGGACTCTTAAGTGGAAAAAGGCCACAACTAGAAAAAAATTATGAAAAGAATTAGATACAAAATCAATACACAAATCTGTTGTGTTTCTATACACTAATAATTAACAAGAAGGGAAATTAAGGAAACCATGCCATTTACCATTCTATCGAACAGAATAAAATACCTAGTAATAGATCTAACCAAGACAAAAGACCTATTCTCTAAAAATTGCAAGACATTGAAAGAGATTGAAGAAAACACAAATAAATGGAAAGATATACCAGGCTCTTGAATTGGAAGAAATAATATTGTTAAAATTATTGATATCACCCCAAGCAATCTACAGTGTATTCAATGAAGTCCCTATCAAAATAGCAATAGTGGCTTTCATAGAACTTGAAGAAAAAAAATCCTAAAGTACATATTAACCTCAAAAGCCACAGCAAGCTTGAGAAAATGAACAAACTTGGAGGTATCACAGTTCTAGATTTTATAAAGCTGTAATAATCCAAACAGTATGGTATGGCATACAGACCAATGGAACAGGATAGAGAGCCCAGAAATAAACCCATGCTTATATGGTCAATTAAACTATGACAAAGGAGGCAGGAATATACAATAAGAAAAAGACAATCTCTAAAATGGTGCTGGGAAAAATGGACCACTTTCTTAAACCCTACACAAAAACGCAAAATGGATTAAAGACTTAAATATGAGACCTGAAACCATAAACTCCTAAAAATGAACCCTCAGAAAACCCACATAGGCAGTAATTTGGATATCAACCTTAGCGATATTTTTCTGGATCTGTCTCCTCAAGAGAAAAACAAAAACTATTGCCTCTACATCAAACTAAAAAGCTTAGTTTGCAGCAGAGGAAACCAGCAAAACAAAAAGGCAAACCCTGAATGAGAGAAAGTATTTGCAAATGATATATCTGATAAGGGAGTATTATCCAAAATAAATAAAGAATTCATACAATTCAACACCAGAAAAGCACATCATCCAATTTTAAAATGGGCAAAACACTTCTATACACATTGTCCAAAAAAGACTTACAGATGGCCAACATACAGATGAAAAGATGCTCAACATCACATTAGTGGAAATGGAAATTTAGGAAATGCAACTCGAAATCATGAGATATCACCTCACATCAGTCAGAATTATCTGGTATCAAAAATGCAAGAAATAAGTGTTGACAAGGATATGGGGGGGAAAAGGGGGGAGAATCCTCATGCAGTGGGGTGGTAATATAGGCTGGTGCATTGTGGACAGCAGTATGGAATTTCCACAAAAAAATACAAGTATTACATGACACAGTAATTCCATTTCTGGATATTTACCAGAAGATAAGGAAAGTATTGATTTAGAAAGACATAGACACCTCTATGTTTAATGCAGCATTATTTACAATAGTCAAGATAATGGAAGCAACCCAAGTGTCTATAGAAGAATGGATAAAAATGTGGTATATATACAGGAATATTACTCAGCCATAAAAAAGAATGAGATCTTGTCATTTACAACAACATAGATGGATCCAAAGGGTGTAAGGCTAAGTGAAATAAGCCAGACAAAGGAAAATACCATATGATTTTACTCAGATGTGGAATCTAAAAAAACAAAGGAACGAGCCAACAATACAACAACAACAAGGGTGACAAGAGAAACAGACTCATGGAGAACAAATTGCTGGTGGCCAAATGAGAGGACGTTGGAGGGGCATGAAATGGGTGAAGGGGATCATGAGGTATGAACTTCAAATCTAAAATTTAAGCCTATTTAAAGCTAGCCTATTTAAGCTAATTTAAATGCTATGCCCTTACGTTTATGAGATACAGTGACTCTGATTTTAGTGTGCCTTTGTGTAACCTTGAGAATAATTTCACTTGGAGCTTGTTTCCTAGTCATCAGTCCTTAGGCATTCTCTAGAAATTCCTTTTGTTCAGTTCAGTCCTCTCTATTCCTCTTAATGGTGCCATTTTCTCCTCTGTTCCCTTGCTGCTTCCCTCCTGCCACCCCCACCTACCCCGAACCGTGTCGTCCCTGCCCTCCTGCTGCTGCCGTGTTTTGTAGCTTTTCTATCACATTATACAGGGGGGTTTGCAGGCCAACCCGTAAATTAACTACTCCTTCCTTTCTGATTTTTCAAGTGCTTACACAGTGTTTCTGGTTGAACTGTGGTGCCTGAATAGAGTACCTTGTTGAAACTTGAAGATTGGGCTAGCTTGAACGGTCAGACATAACACTGCTTGTTGGGCAGCCATGTGTCAAGCAGCCCTTCCTCCTCAGGCGCTCCCATCTACTGGGGAGCCAGACGAGCAAACCAGTAGTAATACGAAGGCAAAGAGGCCAAGGAATGCTGAAACATGACAGGTCCTAACTTCATGATGTCTTAAAATCATGATGAGATATCACCTCACATCAGTCAGAATTATCTGGTATCAAAAACACAAGAAATAAGTGTTGACAAAGATATGGAAAGAAAGGGGGGGACCTTCGGGGGGGGAACTCTTTGTTCCCTTGCCTGGGAACAAAGGTTGCATACTTTTTTCTACTGGTTCTATTACATTGCAGCTATGTGTTATTAAATGTTTAATAATAAGGTGAGGTAAAGATAATACATCATTTAGTAAACGAAAATTTATTATTTGACTAAAACTGGCATTAATTTACTTTTAGATCTGTTTTATTTTGTATTCCCAAAAAACTTGACTCTCACAACTACGGCGGTTTGAAAATGTTCCCGTCCCAAGTGCTGCCGCGTGCCCCCCCCATCCTCCGTCTTCCCACAAGTCGTCTCCTGCTTTCTCTGTTAATTCTGGGATTTGCTTTCCTCCTATAGCACAATTTAACTAGTGACCAGACTTGCCAGGCTTTCCCTTTTCTTCCCTTGTCTTTCAGAACAGAAATCAGGATTTGGTGCAAATGGTGAAGCTTCTCGGGAAATGACTCCCTTAACTGTCACTTGCGCTCTCCTTCATCAGTGCTTTTTTACATTGAGTCATTCCTCCTCTCAGCCACTTGACACTTTTTACAGTCTGTTAAGTTAAAGCTTCTTTTTCTTCTAAACACACAGTTTTTTCCCCTTTTCAAGTGTTTTAAATACAATTTAACTGTACCAGAACACTTATATGTTGCCTGCTTAAGATCACAGCTGGTGCACTCTCTCGTCCTCTCTCCTCCTCCTGGTACCCATGCATTCAAGGTCTAGAGCGCTGCTGTGGTCTGGGTGTGACTGGTCAGCAAATGGTCCTTGCTGGTATTTCCTCTTTTGTTGGTACCAAGGGCTTATCATTGCAGCATCTACTTCCATCGTCTCTCAGGAAATCGGTGCCTAAATACTAGATGTCCTAAGCTTCATCTGCTTTCAGACTTAAGCATTTCTTTTTCTAAAAGATTTTATCTGATACTTTATTTGGTATGAATTCAAGAATAAAGTAACATCAAAATAAAGGTTTTAAAAAGGTAAGCAATTGTCCAAATCACCTCTTCTAATTGGGGGTATAGTAAAAGTCTTTGGTGTATTATGAAAATTACACTACAGTCTAGCTTTAAAATACCATATGCCCTAAATGTAGAATCACTGGGCTGGTAGTTACTGTTGTTCTCAAGAATGTCTGTGATTAAGATACTCATAGGTTTCTTAAAAATATGCTAGACCATGTATGCTTGAGGTTAATCGTGTTTGAATGAAGAAGGTTGTTGTCCCAGTTTTTGTTTGCCTACTTTATAGGGCTAGTTAGCTCCTTCTGGGGGCAGGGGGGGCTTAGTCTCTAATTATGTTAAGAAGCAATAAGACTACCCACCATTCAGGGTTCCTGAAGAACATTGTAATACAGACTGTTTATCAGGTGGATATACACATAGCCCAAAAAACAAGAAAACCTATGGAAAGAATTGTCCCTTTCAACTAGTGGCCAAGTAAAGCCTGTTTTACATTTTGAATGCTAAGGTTTTAGCTGTGACTTAGCTAAACAAATGAGATTTCTACCTTTTAAACTGATCAAATTTAAGCTTACAAAGCTTAAATATTTTCACACTTACCTTCAAACAAGTTCTTTACTCTCTATACCTCAGATTACTGGTAACTTGAAAACTGGGGATTAAGTCTTCACTTTTGAAAATCATACATTTTTACTTATCCTAAATAAGGGGGCCCCAGGTGACTCAGTTAAGTGTCTACCTTCGGCTCAGGACATGATCTCGGGGTCCTGGGATCAAGTCCTGCACTGGGACTTCTCTCTCTGCTGCTCCCCCTGCTTGTGTGTGCTCTCTCTTTGTCAAATAAAATCTTTTTTAAAAAATATATAGATATAGATATCTATATCTATATATCCTAAATGATTCTTTGCCTTTTAGTCAAGGCCAATTTTTCTTCAAATGGCTAAGCATCTGCTTAAGAGGTTTCAGACTATAAAATCTTAACTTCCTTTCTTTCCTTTCTGATAGATTATATGCCACATCCTGAAAGAACCACTACACTGTATTCTGGAGTATGATAGAAGTGGGCCTTTTGTACATCTTGTTCTCCATGACAAGACTTTGTTTTTAAATATCTAATTCCCGAAAAGGATGTTGTGTGGAAAGTTGATTTAAAGCTGAAATAGTCTCCAGGAATGAGTAAATGGGTAGAGAAACTCAGACACTGCACATTTAAGGGAATGAACTTGCTTGTTAAAACTGTGTTTTCAAATGCCCCTACACGCCTTCTTTGTGTGTCATGTGCTATTGCATCATCCGAGTTTGGGCTCTTTCCCAATGCTATTTCCTCAGCAAGCCCAAGAAAAGGAATATTTTCCATAAGCTCATCTTCATCAATTGTTTGTTTCTGTCCTGAATTTCAACTTTTGAATTTTTCCCTTTAAGTCTATGGCTTTTACTTAAATAAAGTCTGTTATAGGGATAGCTCTTGGTCTTAGAGCAGCATATCATGAACATTCTTTCAAAAAGAATGACATTATAACTGACATTGTAACTAAAGGAATTTATTGGCAAAGACTTATTTTAATTGGCTTTCTTAAAGGGAATTTAAAGGTTCACATTGTTATTCAAAGACATACCTAATTACTAAATAATTACGATAACTTTAAATAGAAAAATACTTTTATCTTTGACATCTATAACCTTCTTTAAGGAGTAATTTCACTTTTAAGTTTCCTGGGAATTCTCAGGTACAAGTCATGTGGAGTTTTCTTACTAGAAAAATAAATCATTGCCTCTGTGCCCACAGAAGTCAAAGAAGAGAGTATCTAATAATAGGCACAGTTACCTCTCACATGATTTTTCTCCTAGCATTTCTTAAAGCAAACTCTTACTCAAAATGCTAATGCTATTTTTTCCCCCAGATAATGGATTCATACCTGATTCACTTCTAGAAGATGTGATGAAAGCATTGGACCTTGTTTCCGATCCTGAATAGTAAGCGAAATATGAAGTATTATTTAACTGACTCAAAAAGAGTATCACATTTAAAACATAACACAGTTTTGCCTTTTTTAAAAATCTAAGCCTGAGTATAGGAAGCTTAGTTCTTTATATAAAGCAAAGATGTAAAAAGAAATCAGTATTTATAGTATCAGTATTTATAGCAGACTCAACATACTTAAAATTCCCCACTCTTTTCCTATTGTTTTTTCTCACTACAAAACCTTCTCCATTTTTTAAAATTCTGTGCATATCTGAAAGTAATGACAGTTATCTATAATGTCCATATTGCTAGTCGTCTCACTTAAAGGACCGGCAAGCTTCGGACTTGGTCTTAAAGACATTTGATCGAAGACATTGCACATTGTGTATCATTAAATTGACTGATCTAAAACTTTTGTAAGCAACCCCAGTATGTTACAGAATATAGTTTTCAGTATTGCTAAATGTTAATATCATCTCCTCTTTTTATACTTTGTACATTGATACATCTATAACTTTTATAAATGTGTGCTTTTTGGTATCCATGAGAATCTCTTTTCTTAAGGGGATACATGTGTTGCTCAAATATGAAGATACAAAGATCACCTATGATCTATACTAACTTTTCCTTCTGTAGTTTACAGTTTTCAGTCTGAAAGTTATCTGACAACAAATTAGAGCTTACAAAACATCAAAGGAAAAGATTCAGCAAAGACACCATCAAACATATATGTACACATAGTTTTTAGAACTTGATATATAAAACTGTTTTTAAATAGCTTGTTACATTTTCTTTGAGAGTATGAAACACATTTTCAAATTGCTCACATCTGAATTATCTCTTACTAGAGCTCTGATATTCATTCTTAATAGACATAATCGTTTCTAACTTAAAGAGGAGGAACTCAATTCAGAGAAATGAACTTGTCCAATAAATGGTATAGTTGTAATTACGTATTTTGTAAAATCGCAAATCGTTATTTCTTCTAAGTGGATTTCCAAATAGAAACCATCTTGTTTGTATCACTGTAGTTTGCAGAAGAGAACTGAACTCAGGCAGTTTTGATTGATGACAGTTCTTAAGAGGGAAAGGAGAAAAAAAGAAAAGTTCTTTTTTTTCCCCCCAAATTCTTACATATGTGGCTATCGTCTACTTAATTTTCCCTTTTTCATCAGGATACACAACATACCTTCAATTATAAAGTTCGTGCACTTGAGTTAGATTGTTTTTCCTAGAGGTAGCTGACATATTGGACTGAGTTTTTCATTCTGTATTTTGGCCTACTCACATTTATAATATGTGATGGCCTATAAACAAACAGCACTGCATTAAGATTAATGAATTAAATATATTAAATATGACCTTGCCTTCATTTGTTTCATGCGCTAATCTAACCTAACATGCCCAGCCTTACTCAGACCCGTGGTACCGTCATATCCTTTGCATTCTATAACAAGGTATATTTAACCTGGCATGTAAGATCTGGGAGAGAGGGGAGCCCGGATGGCTCATGGGTTAAGCCTCTGCCTTCCGCTCAGGTCATGATCCCAGGGTCCTGGGATCGAGCCCCGCATTGGATCTCTGCTCAGCTGGGAGCCTGCTTTCCCCTCTCTCTATCTGCCTGCCTCTGCCTACTTGTGATCTCTGCCTGTCAAATAAATAAATAAAATCTTTAAAAAAAAAAAAAAAAGATCTGGGAGAGAACATGGAAAATGAGAATTTTCTGCAAAGACCATTTTCATTTTTACAACTCTGCCTTTCTAGTCCCACATAACCCCTTTCACCAGTCTTGGCTCCACCTAAATGGCAGGGGCTAAGCACAGCATGTTCACTGTAGGCCGCTCCTGGAACAACGGAGTCCATGCCTCTCACGGTCATTCGCTACACTTCAGCATTCTGTACCTCTTCCACCCTATACCCTTCAGTTATATTGTCTAAATTTTAGCTTCCTTTGCTTTTGGTTCTTGAAAGTAAGCCTCTTGGGAGATGTTTTTGATTACCTGATGTGCCTTTGACTCGGTTTCTTTTTCTCTTTGAGCTTAAACATTTTTTTTAAGTTCATTGGCTCATATGATTGTTAAATTCAGGCATACCTATGAAGCAAAGAGAATTATAAGCCTGCGTTTACAAGCCAAGCTTTTTAAATTACTTTACCTAATAAGGGGCAGTGTTTCAAAGTCGTCATCATCATTTAAGTTCTAAATAGTAACAGAGTACTCTGGTTTAAAAATAACCAAGTTTTGGCAAATTAGATGTCTGTCATTCCTGTGTATTTGTCACTAAGGGTCTAAAAAGAACAGCTCTTAAGATTTTTGGCAGGGAGATGTGTTATAGTACTAGTAATTTAATCTCTATGAAAGAAGGAAAATAAGCTTTTTCTCCTTTGGTATTCACTGTTTTTCTTTTTTTTTTTTTTCCCCTCCCCATAGTATCAATCTCATGAAGAATAAATTAGATCCGGAAGGATTAGGAATCATCTTATTGGGTCCATTCCTTCAAGAATTTTTTCCCGATCAGGTAACATAGTTGAAGACATACTTAATGTTTTGTTCTCCTGGGATGAGCATTTCATGATGGTTTCAGCATTTCTTTTCTACTCATGTAAAATGGTCTAACATGCAGCTAGAAGACGAAGAAAGCGCTGTTATGATGTAAATACTTCCCTATACAGAGAGGATAAAAGGGTATGTGTGTTCCAGTACAGTAATGCAGAATTTCTGGGGAGGGGAAAGTGGAAGCATGCGTGCACCAGCATATACAAACTAGGGTACTGGTTTTTAAAGGAGCTATAACATTGAGAAATATGTGCAGTAAGAAGAGAAAGACCCTCTTTACCCATCTGCACCCTGTTTTCCTTCTCTCAGGTCACTGTTACTTAAAGATGGTACTTGTCTTTTTGGAACTTTTAAAATACATTTAAATAAATAGAGAAGGTAAAGGAGTCTATGTGCAAGGGAAACACCTAAGTTCCAGGAAAATTGTAGTTGAGTGAAAGTAGAACCTTGGAGTAGAGCTTTACTATGTCATGTTAGGACATGTCTTCCACTGGGCTTTGACAGGCGCTAGTCCCCATACCCCTGAGTCACCACTACATCATTGACAGAGTCAGTTCTGTAGCCCATGCCTGTCTTTTCTTCATGTTTCCTAGCTCAGTGAAGGATTTTACTGCTAAATCAGATGCCGAATTTAGGCCAGATATAGTGGGATCATTTCATCAGATACCATCATGGTTTAAGTTAAAGATCTGTTTTTCAGTAGAAATGCCAATTTCTATTTCACCTCTCTTATAAAGGAGATGTACTGCCAAGCTTAAAGTGATGGAGGGAAAAGGTCAAGATAGAGTTGTTAATTTGATGTTTTAGGTTTAAATTATCTTTAACAGAGTAGACATTATTACTAACATTCAGTCTTGGTAATTAAAAGAGAACCCGTATTTTCTAAATCTAGATCTGTCATGGTTAATGCGAGTAAAGAAAGTGAGGTGAAATTCAAAGTAAGTATATAACAGAATAGCTAGACTTCTCTAAATTTTGGTAAATGCTTCATGAAAAACTTTTTTTCTGACATTATTAAAATGACTATTGGATTGTGATATCCTCTCTCTTTTAGATATCTTAATGTTTAGTAAATTATAGCATTAACTTTATAACATTAAATTTAAAAATTATTGCACTAAATTTGGGGGCAGATTTTGAAAAGTGCTTGGGAAATTTAAACAAAGTGGGATAGTTACCAACTCTTGGAAATCTGCATCTCAGATGCGATTCATTACATGATAGTACTTATAAATATTCTAAGAACTTATTAGTTCAAGAAATTAAATTTGTAATTGTATTATTCCTTGAGATAATTAAAGAGAATTTTAGTCCCCTGGTCTTTCAAAATGTAATCTCCCAAAGCTTGTTAGAAATGCAATTTCTCAGGTCCCTCCTCCAGTAGATTCTCATGGTGCCAGAGTTTGAGACTTGCTGCTTCAGAGAAAGACTGGGCACATTCCTGCCCGCTCACATTCTTCTGAACTTTCTGTGGCGCATCTCTTCTGACCACGGCCCACACCACTGAGTCCTCTTTGTACTGCTTTGTACCTGACCAATTTTGTGAAACTCAGTAAACCTTTAATCAAGTAAAGTTGCAAAATGGGTCAGAAGGGCAGCCAGGAAAATATTTATCTAACTTCAGTAATCTCTACAAACATTTAAAGTATGTGTGAGGGAAGAGCAACGTCTTTGCCTAAGGGAGAGGCAGATTGGAGAGGGAGGGAGGTTGGGGGGCTGTGGAAGAATACAGAAGCATTTCAAGGCAATTTATTTATAATAAGAATAGCAGAAGCAACTACCATTTTTTTTTAAAGTTCATAACTATGGCCCGGGTACTGTGTGCCTTATAAATTAGGTACTGTTTTCCCTCCATTTTGGCAATAAGGAAATTGAGGATTGGAGAATGTAAAACAATCGCTTGAGGTCATACAGCTAGACAGTGGCTAATTCAGCAGCCCCAGGATAGGTACTGCGCCACTGTGTTACAATTACCTTCTGTTGATATTTTGCCTTTTCTGCCAATTGTTCATGAGTGGAACTAAAGAATATAAATTGTGTATCTATTCCAGTAAAATATTTACTTTCTAAGTTAAAGTACATTAACTCTGAAAATAAACAGCCAAATTATCTAAGTAACTAATTCTATCAACTCATGTATGCAATTAAGAAAATGATCACATTATTGATTTTTCTATTTTTCGGAAAGCATTTTGAATAAGATACAAGAGTTATAAGCTTAGATTTATTAGATTTTTTTTAAAGATTTTATTTATTTGAGGAGAGAGAGCATGTAGGTGGGAAGGGACAGAGGGAGAAGCAGACTCCCCGCTGAGCAGCAAGCCTGGTGCAGGGCTCCATCTCAGGACCCCAGGACCATGACCTGAGCTGAAAGCAGACACTTAACTGACTGAGCCATCCAAGCGCCCTGATTTATTAGATCTCTTTTCTCAATTTTCAAGAATTTAAAAAATGAATGTACAAATACCCAACAGTCTTTTCATGGGAAAATGACTACTACATTTGTCTATAACAGAAAAGTTAGACAACTGAGTAGTTGGAGAAATGGCAGAAAAGATAGACTGGTTCTGTATTTTAGGATTCCTGGTTGCACATCACAGCCTGAATTGACACAAGTGGGAAGGAAAGGTAAGAATTGTGAGGAATAGCTTATAGGCATTCAAGAACTAAAGCAGGGAGGACTGGGGCTATCTGTCCCTCTCCCATGGTTTCTCTAGAAAATTGAAGCCACTGTTGCCAGTAGCTCTCTTCTCTAAGTTACAAAAATGGAACAAATTCTAATGCAGAGGAGGACCAGCTTTTGTCCCATGCATATCTTTATATCAATCAGATAAGGCAAGGGACGGAAGGCCCTAGGCCCTGAGGGAAATCACTGGAGCCAGGTACCTTAGGTGGGGCCAGACCATCCATGGCTTTGAATAAGAGGTTAAGAGAATTGAACTTGATCTTTAGCTAACTGAGAACAGAAGGTTGGTTATGGCAGTAAGGCTAACATGATCAGATTTCCTGTAAGTTTAGTAAAATCGGAATTTATAGGATTTCACTTCTTTATTGGATATTATTAAAGGCTCTAAGCACTGTAATTCGTATCTTCATTTCCCACCAGGCTCTTTTCACTGTTTAGAAGTTGACAATATTTAGATGGGGGAGGGTGGGTGGAAACCCCTTTCCATTGGAAGCCAATGGAAAATATTGGTACATAGATGTTTGCAAGCTGACGAAAAGTGACATTAATGCTCTTATGTATTTATTGAGAGGAACAAATTATTTACAACCAGAAAAAGGTAAGATTTTAGGAAGTATTTTTGTTTTAGAACCCTGTCCTTTAAAAAAAAAACAAACCAGAAGAGCTTAAAATAAATATCAGTACTTCCCCATTTTACAGCGTCTTTCGGCAGAAGCCACTAGTTCAGTTTTTATGTTTTTTAGTAGATAAGGTCTTAAGTTTCTTGCTTCAGCAAATGATTCCCCCATCAAAGTGTATGGATTTAAGAAACTTGAATTTTCCTTTCAACTGTATTTTCCTTTCGAAGTATAAAAGTAAACTTTAAAGTTTTAATAGTATTTTATTTATAATAGGGCTCCAGTGGTCCAGAGTCTTTTACTGTCTATCACTACAATGGATTGAAGCAGTCAAATTATAATGAGAAGGTATGATCATTCAGAGTAATTTATCTTCACCTTAATTTGGTAAATACGAGTCTGTAACAAGGTTTTATTCCCATAAAATTGTCCAAGAGTCTTTTACTATCTGTACTGCTACAGCATATTTCAGAACTGGTTGTATTTTGATTTGATCAGTATATGTTAGTCATTGAGAGCTTCATTAGTGTTTTGGAACAATAGTTTCACTGTGACAAAACAGCCAAGTTTACATCCATTTTGTTACTCTCGGCTGTATAGATATTACTAGACCAGATTTTGCCCATAAAATAGGTCCTATTTTATCTGATAATTGTAATAACTTGAGTTAAATGCTTTGTGGACCATTTTTCAGAAAAAGAAGTTGTACTGTGGAGAGTTGAAAAATGTGAGTTGTAGTCTCATTGTATTAAATTGATTTCATCATAGAGAGTAATATGTTAATGCAAATAAGAATTACAAATGTGTTTTTATGGAAACTCCCAGTTAAAACTAATAGTTAATTCTTTAGGCTGCTCAGATAGATTATAGCTCTTATATTGGAAGAACATAATTAGAACAATCATGTGTACCAAAGACTGAATATATAAAAATACATATACTTTGGAAGAAGACAGTCTGTATCTATTCCTTTTAAATTATACATTTGGAATTTCCCTTCCTACAAAAAGAGATTAATGACTGACCTGTTTAATATACACAGTGAGCTCTTTTAATGAGTTAAGGTATTAGTATATTATTTCACAGACAGTCCTAAAAGTTTTTTGCAATTAAATCAGAATAAAACTTGTTTCTAGTATCCATCTGCCCATGTATATTTTATATGATCATCACCACTGTATATAAACTACCTGGCTAGTTTTACCTACCAGACTTTTTCTACTGTTTGATTTTTGTTTCTGTCCTGATAGCCTTCTTAATTTTTTTCCCATGGTTTTTCATGTAATATGGAGTACACTCATGAATAGCATTTCATAATTACAAGAGCAGATTTCATTGACAAACATCCAGTTTGTTCCTATCTGTGGAAATTTAACACTTCCAAATTTTAAAAAGGTGAACTCCTCCTCTGAATATATAGCTCTTTTTCTATTACAGCTTCTAATCTCATGAGATAGCATGACCATTCCACTGCCTCCATATTAAAGCAGTAAGAACTATATGTTATATAAATAAACATTTCTTCCAACTGGTATATGTTATTTAAAGGATGGTATTTTTTCTTTATCAGAAACAGCCTGCATGTATTTTAGGATTCACATTTTTAAGTCATGATCTTAATATCTAAAAATCAACTGCCAAGCTATCAGTTAAAATGTGTATCACCATCTTGTTTCCAAATATATTTTTACATTAACTAGTAAGCAAATATTCTTGCTCATAATATCTATCAAAATAAAATTAAATATAAAGTTCCATATGAAACAATATGCAAGGCCTGAATAAATACCTAAAGAAAAGAAAAGAAATAATGTGCAAGGCCTTATTTGCTAGCCCATGCAAGGTTTTCTGTCCTTCTTAAGACTGACCTCTGTGGCTTTCTTTGTTCAACAGGTAATGTATGTTGAAGGGACCGCAGTTGTTATGGGTTTTGAAGATCCTATGCTACAAACAGATGACACTCCCATTAAACGCTGTCTCCAAACCAAATGGCCATACATTGAATTACTGTGGACCACAGATCGCTCTCCTTCACTAAACTAATTTGCCTATTTATAAGGAAGATTGTAATAGCAGATGTTGAAAGAGGGATGCAAGACTGGCAGTTGGCTACATTAAGCTATACACTGGTATCACTGATTAACTGTAAATAACAATTAAAAACACATTTTCAGTGTTTAAGGTATGTTTAAATTATTTGTTTTAAAGCTTTATGTTAAAGGTTACCCTATTCTAAGTCTTTATGAGAATTTACTAGCAAAACTAAGCTTTAATCAGAGTTCATCACTTTTACAGTCAGATAATTGGTCATTTATTGAATTATAAACATCCTAATACTATACAGCATTTGTATATTGAGTATCAAAGTTACTATTTATAAACTACTTTGGGTTTTTATTTCATTCAGACATATTTTATGGTTTCAATGATACTGGCTTGCAGTCTATCAGCCTCCACATTGAAATGCACAAGAGTTAAATCTTTGTTGTTTCTTCTCAAATCTGGTTTCCATTAGGAATACTGATAAATTATCAACCTGGATTCTTTGCCAATTGGCTTAGCTCTGGCATGTTTATAAAAAGTAGAAACTATAAGAGAACATGACCATTTATTCACTGATATATAGAGGATGTATTTCAAAAAAAATGATAGGTAAGAGAATCTGTTTGATAGTCTTAACACTGTTAATTCACTGTATTGCCAAATACTCTTTTCCAAATTTGTCCCAGCAGCCCTGTAAGCCAGCTTTCTTGTATATTTATGTGATAAATGCATGAGAACATCTGTTATTACATTAGTATATTGCATTATTTATTATAATCCTGGTGGATGGTCTAAATAAACACTTTTTTCTTTAACTGGAGCTTGGCATTTGTTACATTAGTGACTCAAAAGAAACTAATACTTAACAGTGTTTCTGCCCACCAGTCCTTAGACTACATCATAGAACAAATGCTTAATGGACTTCTACTTCCTTGAAAAGGAGACCAAACCGTACACTGACAAAAGAGTTTTGTAACTTACTAGTACAGCCAGGAGCACTAGAAGCTGAGGAGACAGTTACAGAAAGCCCCATCCTGTTTATTTTAGAGAGAGATTTTACTTTATTTCAGTAAGTTTGTTGCCCAGCAATTTGGAAGGCGAATAGCTAGAAATACTTTCTTTCCTTCACTTGAGAAGCCTTTGTCAAGTGTACTCTTAGGAATTTAAGAACTGAATTCCATGGGCACCTGTGTGGCTCACTTGGTTAAGCGTCTGCCTTCAACTCAGGTCAGGTTCTCAGGCTCCTGGAATCGAACCCCACATTGGAATTGGGCTCTTGCTCAGCAGGGCCTGCTTCATCTCCCCCCCCCCCACTCTTTCAAATAAATCTTTAAAAAAACCTAAATTTTACCTTCATTATTTAGCGGAATATGTATGTATTGGCTCTGTGAATTTAGGGTTTTATTTAAATTTTATTTTTATAAATGTTAACAGTTCTAGTATAAGGAGGTTTATAGCATAAGAAAAAAGTGGAACAAGATTTTATGTATGATTTTTGGTGACATGTTCAAGAGTGTGATACTAGCTACTAGAATTACAGCTGTACAATGTCTTTGTTGTTAATGTTGGCTGCTTCCAAATGTATATAAAACACAATGTGCTAACTCTGGTCCCAAATTCCATAGGATTATGAAGAAGCATAGATTTTCTCATGAACATTGAGCCTACAAAATAGTGTTTACTTTTTACGGTTGTTACATAACAACCCATCCCAAAAACTGCATGACATAAAACAATCATTTTACAAATTCTTTGGCTCTGGACTTTAAACAGCATAGTAGGGAGGGCTTATCTGCTTCTCAGTCTAGAGTCTCAGTTTAGAGAGTGGAGGGATCTTTACTCACATGACTGGACCTTAGCTCCATCTAAGGCACAGATATGGAACACTTAAAGCTGTGGATACATTTTCCTTCCACATGTATGTGAGATGCTTACCAAGATCAACCATATGCTGGGCCATAAAGCAGTCTAGAGAAACCCCCAAAAGTTGGGTAATTAAGCAGCACATTTCTGAATAACCCAAGGGTCAAAGGGAAATCGGAAGTTAGAACATGTTTTACTAAATGAAAATAAAACAGCAAAAATTATGGATGTGACTATAGCAATGCTTAGAGGGAAATGAATGGCTTTAAATATATTATTAAAATAAAGGTTTGAAAATTGGAAAGCTAAGCTTTCATCTCAAAATAAACCCAAACCAAAGAAAGTAAACAAGATACAAAGATGTATTCACATACAAAAGAATGAATTTGTACTCCTACCTCACACCATATGCAAAACATAGCTTAAAATGATCAGAGGTCCAATTGTAAGAGCTAAAACTATAAAATTCCTAGAAGACACAGGAGTAAGTCTTCATGAGCTTGAACCCATAGTATGGTTTCTCAAATTAGCAAATACAACAAGATTGGACTTCAGCAAAACAAACCTTTGTGTGTCAAAGGGCCTTATGAAGAACATAAATATTTTCTCCCCATTCTATGGGGAGAGACCATATGTATCAGGGAATTTGTATCTAGAATATATAAGGAATGCATAATTCAAATAAAAAACAAGTAGTTTTCAATGGGCAAATGATTTGAAGAGCTTTATCTCCAAAGATGATACATAAATGTCCATCTAGTAAACACATGAAAAGTAAACACATGCTCTACATAGAGCATTACTACATCTAGTAAACACATGCTCAACATATAGCCATTAAGCAAAATCAAAATCACAAAATAACCATGTCACACCCACTAGGATATCTAAAAATCAAAGAAGACAAGTGTTGGCAAAGATTAGAGAAATTGGGACCCTCACATTGGTGAGGATATGAAATGGTGAAGTCACTTCAGAAAAATAGTTGTACAGTTTCTCAAAAAGTTAAACACAGCATATGATCCAGCCATTCAATCCTAGCTACATATATTTGCACAAAACATTTACACAAAATCTTCTATGTGGGTATTCATACCAATGTTATTCATACTAAAATGGCAACAACCTAATTGTCCATCAAATGATGGATTAATATAGTATACACATACAACTGAATATTATTTGACAAAGAATTACACATGCTACAATATAGATGAGCCTTGAAAACATTACAATAAGTTAAAGGCTGTCACAAAAAGATTATATGATTCTATTTCTGTGAAATGTCCAGAATGGGCAAGCCATAGAAACAGCAATGGGAAATGGGATTAGCAGTCACCAGGGGTTGAGGATAAATGGAATACAGAACCAAAAGCAAATGCTTCCAAACACTGATGAGAAAATAATACAAATTGTAAACCAGTACCCCCAGGAAATAGACAAAACAGTATTTATTTTATGAAGCCAAAATAGTGCTGAACCGAGACCAGAACCAGAACCTGACAAAGACTTTACAAGAAAGATTACAACCAAATATTTTCTATGATCATGAGCACAAAGATCCTATACAAATATTAAGCCCATGAATAAATTTGTATGTGTGTGTGTTTGTGTATGTATCCAATGTGTTTATATGTAATACATAACTAGTGAGTACTGCAGAAGTATTAAGTTTGTTTAAGATTAAAAAATCTGTAACTTAACATTAACAGAAAAATAATGGTAAGAAAATAGAGATCAATTTTAAGAACTGGAAAAAATACAAACAAATGGAGGCTAAATAATATGCTACTAAACATCCAAAATGTCAACCAAGAATCAAAGAGGGAATCAAAAAATATCTGGAGAGAAATTAAAGTATAAACACTACAGTTCAAAATGTTTGGGCTATAGCAAAAGCAGCTCTAAGAAGGAAGTATATAGCAATACAGGCCTATGTCTAAAGAAAACAGCCCTATATTAGTATAAGGAAGGAAATACTAAAGATCAGAACAGAAATAAAAGAAAGAAAACAAAAAATAATAGAAAAGATCAATGAAACTAAGAGCAGATTCTTGGAAAAGATTTTTTAAAATAGTGACAAACCTTTAGTCAGACTACTCAAGATAAAAAAAAATTCAAATAAAATCAGCAATGAAAGAAAAGTTACAACTAACACCAAAGAAATACAAAAGATTTTAAGAGACTATTTTGAACAATATTATCTTCCAACAAACTGGATAAGCTAGGAGATGTGAAAAAAACACAAACTTCTAAGACTGAATCAGGATGAAATAGACTATCTACAAAGACTGATAACTGATTCAACTTGGTTTACTAGTAAAGAAAAAGAATCTCCCCACAAACAAAAGTGCAGGACCAGATGACATCACTGGTCCATTCTACTTAACGTTTACAGACAAGTTAATACCTATACTTCTCAAACTATTCCAAATAAATACAAGAGGAAGAAAGGCTCCCAATCAGTCTAGGAAGCCAGCAAAAATGATTTAGTATTTGCAAATAAATCAAGATAAACCACATTAAGAAAATGAAAGATAAGCATATGATCATCTCAATAGATGGAGAAAAAGCATTTGACAAAATTCAATATCCATTCATAAAAACTCTCAACAAAGAAGGCATAGAAGAAAAATAAAGACCATTATAACAAACCCATAGCTTACATCATAATTAACAGTGAAAAGCTAAAAGCTTTTAACCAGGAATAGCAACAAGAAAAGGATGTCCACTCTCTCCACTTTTATTCAATATAGTACTGGACATTCTAGCCACAGCAATCAGACAAGAAAAAGAAATAAAAAGCATCCAAATTGATTGGTAAGGAAGAAGTAAAACTATTTGCAGATGACATGATACTATAAATACTATACTACATATGCTATATATATAAATAAATATGTACTATAAATAGAAAACCCTCAAGACTACAAAAAAAACAACAACAAAAAAAAAACCTAAAAAGAAAATCACAGGCCCAAAATCTTATGACAGGTTATTCAGTTCCACTCAGTAAACTGTAACTTAACCCCTAATTCAACCTCCACCAGAAACACAGTCTTAACTGGTCAGTCGGGAATTTTCCGGTCAGCATCAATGAGGTGACTTGCCACACAGGCCATCTTCATCTCCAAAGGAAGAGTGGTATGCAAAATAAGATCCCCTGATCTTCCTTGTCAGGGAAGGTGATCTTGCCTTAAATAATCCTTTTATTTTGCTAGTAACTTTCTTGGCCTACCCTCCTTCCCATAAAAACCTTCCATTTTGTATAGCTCCTCAAAGCCTCCCTCTGTTTACTAGATGGAATGCTGCTTGATTCATGAGTCATTTTAATAAAAGCCAGTTAGGGATGTTTAAATTTTACTTGGTTGAGTGTTTGTTATTTAACAGATTTAATAGCAGTAATGGGATCCTAAGTGAACTCCAATAGCATTCAGTGACAAGAAACACAGGCATGGAACCCAGGAAGCTTTTGAGTCCACTTTCCTGCTATTTCTGAGAGCTGCAGGTAAACTCCTCTCAGTTGTGAGCACCACTGTTTTCTTACATTTGAGCTTCCAAACTAGTTGTATTTCCTTCACAGGGCAGGTCAGCTTGAGAGGACAGACAGTTATGCCAGGAACCCAAAATGAGCTGGCAGTTTTGCACAGGGCCCAACTGAGCGAGCAGAAGGGTCCACCAGAGCTAAGCCCCTAGCCTTTCAGACCACAATTCCCCAGGTGGAAAACCTCAGTAGGGTTCCAAGGAATTGGTGGTGCATAAAGGGCCTTCTTGTGTCCCAGACACAGTAACATCTCCTGATTACTGCAGAGACATTAAGGTGCAAGTTTGTTTTATTTTGTGTAGATAAAAGCTATTGCTAACATGGATCTTGGAGGCCAAAAAGCTGCAAAAATTGGTGGGCACAGGCCAAGCATTTAAAGGCTCTTAAGGGGCTCACCACCTTAAGACTCCCGTAACAGAACACGTTGGTCACAGCATGGGTTAGAGTGACACTATGTCACCCACTGAACTCAAGAAAACTTCTGTGCAATGAGCTACACTATGAATCACACACAATCTCCAACCCTGAGGCACATCTGCTCTTCTAGGTATTAGTTTGGCTTTGAGAAAATCAAAGGTTTAGCTAATGGGATGTTTACATTCTCAAGAGTCAAGCATACCACTTTCCAGCACACCTATATGTTTTATGTCTCAGAACTATAGTCCCAGAAATTGCAGATACCTAGCAAAAACAGCAAAACCTTACTAAGCTTGTTTCATCTCCTGAGGAACTTGGCTTGGTAACCATTAGGTGGAGAGGGAGGTGGGCAAAATAAGGCCAGACAGAAACGTGGGTTAACTCCATTTGCACCTAGGGTCCTACCAACCTGCTGCCAGCCCTCAGGGGAATTAGGACTTAAGAATGCAATGGTCACTATGAGAAACATTCCAATTAGTAAGATCACTTAAGAAATGCACTTAAGGCAAGGGGTCCAATTAAATGGAATGGGTTACCTATTTTAACTGGCATGAAGAAGCCTCCTGAAGGTTTCAAATTTCCAAAGTACTTTCACTGAAATTCATTACCGAAAAAGAGGAAAAGATACCTAGAACAAAAGATTGTAAGACTGATGTAACTCGTGATGTTCCCCTCTATCATTTGAGTACGCATCCTAGTAATTCTGTCTGAACTGTCTTTCCACTCTTGAGTGACTATTATGCAAGTACTTTTTAAAATAATGGTACCCAGAGGGAAAGAAAGACATTCTACATAGGTGAATGGAGGTTAGTCCTTAATATCATATAGGTGGCAACCCAGTTCTTTGAGGAATTAAAAACTGTCCTTGTTCTACAAATATAGTCTTTATAAAAGCAGGGGTGTGCTTCCAGAAATGGTTCAAAGTCCGCCAATCCTTTGTGCCAATTCTGAAAACCTCGCCTATGTGTCTCAAAAGGCTTTTAAGTATTGCAAAAATTCTGACCTTAAGGGAATCAAAGCCCTTCCAGGAGGAGTGTGCATTATTCCCCTTTTTTCCAAGGTTTTCCCCAGAACTCTCATCTAGACCATCTTTTTGATGGGGGGGTAATTCAGGTACATTTTAAATATGTATATATACTATGTTTATAATATATATATGCCAAAGAGGACATACAAATCTTAACTGTGTTCTCCAAAGATAAGTGGGAAAGCTTAAACTATCTGGACAGGTAACTTTAACATATTCCATCTACCAGAAAAATAAATTTAGATCCAACTTTTATAACAATGGCAATAATTTTAAGACAGAAGCCATAATTATGATCTCTGGTTTCACATGTTCATGTGTGTCTATGTGTATGTGTTATAGACGTGTGGTGTTTTCTACCCCCAGACAGTATTGCTAAAATTAATTTGTAAGCTCTATTTAATTGGCTCAAAAAATTAAGCACCTATGTAATTAAACTTTCAAATATAATGGACATAACTCAAATGCTTTTCAAGTTCCTAAGTTCTGGGGTCATCTTCAATAAGTTAAATTTAAATCTGTTTTTAAAACAGACATGTTTAGAATTATCAATTATCAATATTATCAATATTGAATATAAAGCAGATAATCATCTTTTATTCTACTTGAATTTACCTGTTAAATTCACATTGTATCTGTTGCAGTTTGTGAACAAAAAATGGCTTAGAATGATAGTTGCTTTTGTCTAGCTTTTAATGGAGTTTTCATAGGTAATCTAGAAATAAATGTTAAGAACAAGTAGATGGAATAAAAATTTCTAAGTAAGCTTTTTAAAGAGTTTCCCAAATCTTAGTAACTTGAAACCTTGAAGGTTTGCTAAATGATGAGTTAAGTTAAATTCACTGAAAATATTTGGGGTACCTGGCCTGGCTCAGTAAGTGGAATATGCAACTCTTAATCTTGGGGTTGTAGGTTCAAGCCCCATGTTGGGTGTAGAGATCACTTAAAAGTAACATCTTTAAAAATGAAAATTCATTGAAAAGTTAAAAAAAGGTTAAAATCTAGATCATTTCCCAATAAGATACATTAGTTACATTAGTTACTATACCTAAGTTTATCTACTTTGGCTTCTTACTCTAGAGAAACCAGAAGATAACTGGATGTGTTAGTGAGATATTGGAAAATTGAAAAAAGCATATGTTTCTAAAAATTATGAAATATATTCATAAATTTGCAAATTTAAAGAATGCTGGTAAAGCACTTTAGAATCGTTCGCTTCCTACTTTTCACTAGAAATGAAGGTTTCTAAGCATTAAGAATTCAAAATAATATATGTACTTAAATGTACTAAAAATAATAAGGAAAACATCTTTGTATGCCAGGAAAGTAGGATTGGTTTTCAGAAAGAGAAGGTATGAGAAACGGAAATACATACACTTTGTTGTTGAGGGAAAAGAAACAATTTAATCCTAAAGCAAGTGTGATTATTTAAAGAGGAAAAACATCAGACAAAATCAGAATATAAAAAAGAAAATTGTAGCAAGCTTGTGGAAAAGGCATCTTTAATGTGTGGTCAAGCTGGCTAAGATTAAAATGAATTTATTTTAAAATGAATTTTAATGTCAAAAGGAAGCTGCCACCATTTTAGAATTTGGTTTTCTTTCTGTTAAAAGGACACTATTCTTGGACTTCTGATCTGCTTCTGGTAACAGATTGTGAAACTTTATCTTTTAATTATTAAGTTCCGTGATTATCTGTGATCCAATTTAGACAAGTGCTTTAAAAACTTTTTTAAAATGTTTTTTTCACAACCTTTCCCAAAATGAAATCCTAAGTGAAATCTTTTTAACTTAGAATATTCCAAAGGGCTTGTTAAAGTAACTGGGTTTATTTAATATGTAAATTATATGAAAACCACTGTCAATAAGTAATACTAAGCCTTTTTTACATCATAATTTTAAGACTGCAGCATGTGTAAAGTCCATTCTCCTTCTGCAAGAAACTGCCCTCATTGCCAGACTCTTGCCATCCTGATGTCCTTTTAAAATGGCAATGGTGTCCTCCTGAGTCAGAAATTAAGACGACTAAATGATGGCTCTAGCAGTCAGGGCTACGGGAAACCCAAGACAACCACTTAGTTCTTCCTGGAGCCCTGACAAGCCCCATTTTTCAGTTTTTGCACTCCTTCACCTACCATAGTGCATTTAAACTGACTCCAATTATGAAGACATTGACAGAGAGACTCCTATAAAATTTCTTCAATACTCTACAACAATGTCTGACCTGTTAGCTCCATAATCCTAGAAAAACTGGCTTTGTTCCCAGAGGCTTCAGGCCTCCTTCTGGACCCCTTGAACACCTGCACCTGTACTTCACTGAGCTGCCACTGAGTAGGAGTTACCCATCAGTTCTTGCTATTGTAAGTGTGTTTTCTGGATGGGTTGAAGCTTTCTCCGATGCAAGGCTGATGTCCAGTGGCAAAGAAGGCTCATATGATAGGGGTTCTGTAAACTGGGCACCTCAATCATTGTAGTTTCAGGAAGGTATAGCAAGTGGGAAACACTCTCTGAGCCTTAACAAAAACTTTACAACCTTCTTGGAATTACCATTGTCCCTATCATCCTCAATCTGCAGGCAAGGTCAAGAGAACTAATGGGATCCTCAGACTTCAAAGCAGTAAACTTGCCAAAGCTGCCAGACTTCCCTGGCCTAAGATATTGCTTTTGGTCTTGCTGACTGTACTCAGTATCCCGTTTGGGAAACTCTTTCCACACAGGATAGTCACTGACAGACCAGTGTCTGTTGGTACACAACTTTCCGCTGATCTTTCATTATCTCTCATTTTCTCATGCTAATACGACCAGCTCTGGTAAATCTTTTATGTCTTAGGCTGAAGCCTATCATCAACAGGTTAAAGAAGTCTTCCTGGATTCCAGTTGAAAGGATCCTGTTGGTCTCAGTGTGAAGCCTGGTGATTGGGTGTTCTAGAAATGTCATTGGAGAAAAACAGCCCTTGGAACCTGATTGGAAAGTACCTTACCAAGTGAGCTGACCATCGACAAGTCATCGACAAGCTGAGCCCTGGATAAATGCCTCATAGCTGAGTAAGTCTTCGCCTAACATCAGGTCCTGTATAGACACTGGGGAACCTCCAAATCAAACTGATAAGGAAGAGAAGTAGCTGACATTGGGGTAGACTGCTTCTGCCCAAGACAACAGATAAAGATATTCTACTTTACCTGAATATAAAAATACTTTTTCTTCTCTTCTATTACTTTGCCACTGCCCTGGAAAGGTAATGCCCTCATCAGTACCTCCTAGGCCACTGGAACAACATTGAGACCAATATTTCAGCTACTGAGAAAAATCTAACCCTTCTCCTAACTTTCCACAAGCGAAGTATGATATCTCATTGGTTAACTCCCCTGACTTTATATGGTCAAGTTAGAAAAAACCTACTAGCGGGCTTTCATGATTCAGGAGTCACTCCTTCTGGCAGGTCCCTATTCCCTGGTTAAGATAAATGTAAATGAGGCCATACTTCTTAAATCTTGAAATTACTGAAGAATCTGCTGCTAGAGCAATAGCTGTCCAGTAAAGGTCCTTAGACTTTCTGGCCAGAAGTTGTAATTGGTAACAAGACAGCTCTCGGTTATTTTTCAGCTGAGCAAGGAGGATTTTGTGCTGTGGCAAACATCACCTGCTATATCTGGATTAACACTTCTTGGGAAACAAACTCAGATATAGACGATCACTGAGAAAGTCAGTTGGCTTAAAAGTGTAACTCCTTCAATTCAGTCTTTCTTCAGGAGTCTCCTGTGTGTTTTGCTTGCATCCTTCAAATGTGTCTGAGTTACTTTTCCTTTCAGTCCAGATATCTGCACTGACTCTCTGCCTCTTGTAGGCTATGCTTGTGCTCTATGTTAGTGTGACCCAGGGTGGCCACCTCTGAGGGGGCGTGACTGTAGAAGGGCATGGGGGTGGGGAGGTGGTGTTAGCAAAATTGGCACTAGTCCTAGGTCAGATCCCCTGAAGTGCAGTGGTGGCCTGAGGCATAGAGCATGGTAGTGGTTTTAGCCAGGTGTGAGCAGCATCTGTGCATCCAGGTCTGGGCTCAGCCACGTGGTATCTGTGCATAGTGGTGGGACATGGAGCCTAATGGCTAGGGCACATGGTATCTGTGCAGCTGGTGGCTAGGTGGGGTGCACAGAGCATAGCACAATTGGTGCTGAGCCCAGGACCAAGACCGGCAGGCTTCAGTGCATGATTCCTCAGAGAACTTATGGCACACTGCTAGCAGGTTAGGTAGCAAGTGTCTCTGTAGCACCAACTTCCACAGGTGGCTCTGTTTCTAAGCTGGGTTGGGGGAACAAAATGGCACCTGATAGCTCCTTTATTCCCAGAGAAGTAGCCCCAACATGCTCTGAAATCAGTATAAACAGATCTTCCTCCCATTGTGCAAACTGTGCTTCTATGTTGTGTCTCCTTAGGCTGTTGTGTTTTTAAGGGCGGGGATCAGGCTATCATTCACCCTCTAGGCTCACCTAGTACTGAGTCAAATGACTTTCAAAACTCTGGGTTCCAAATCAAAAATTACATGGAAACAAATGAAAACAAAACACTATAATCCAAAACCTGGGGGATGCAGCAAAAGCAGTTTTAAGAGGGAGGTTTATAGCAATACAGGCCTAACTCAAGAAGCAAGAAAAAATCTGCAACAACTTAACCTTAAAATCAAAGGAGCTAAAAAAGAACAACAAAAACAAACCCAAGCCAGCAGAAGGAAGGAAATCATAAAGATTAGAGCAGAAATAAATTATATAGAAATTTAAAAATAGAATAGATCTTTAAAAAAAAAAA